>QFAX02000191.1:0-40407 GCA_003412495.2 Echium plantagineum
ATTCTTGGAATTGAAATGGAGTATGTGAAGAAAGTTTAGTAAGAAAATAGGTAAAAAAATGTTACTGGGAGGTTCGAACTCCTGCTATTGAAAAAAGTATAGGACTTAAATAATCTATCCTTACCACTATGGCAAGATACACATTTGTTTATTGCTCGAATACAAAATATTTAAATTATCAGCGCACTTTTGGTTTCTTCAATGAATGACTAGGTTTGTGTCGTAATCCGAAACTTCAAACGCCCATAACTTTGCGCTCGGGGTCCGATTGGCAAATTTTATATTGATTTCATGTATTTTTTCGAGACGAAGGCGCTGGCAGACTACCGGAGGTGGTCTGTCTGTCCAGTTTTCGCCCTCAAAAACCCCTTTTTCTTGGTGAAAAATGCATTTTATGATTCGCACTACTTTTTTTTAATCTTTAAAAAAATTTAAAAATAGAAGGCCACCGATTTTTATGATTCTATACCGGAAATAGTTCGACTTTATTTTTCTAGTGTCGGATACCAAACTCCTACATCGTTTTGCCCCTGTAAAAATTTTTGATGGCTGAAATATATGAGACTAGTTTCTATCTTAAAACAACAAAAAAAGAAGCTTTGTCCAACCGGTTTGATCACTAGTTAGATAGGTGTAAAAGGTCATGAGTTCAAATCCCAATATAATATGAGCTCATATGACTTGAACCACATTTCCTTTTCTCTCACCATGATGATCCAAAACGTATAGGTTCATCCCTACCATTAACCTCTTTCACATTCAAGCATTTTCGACAATGGACATGTAATTAAGGTTGAGTTCTTAATATTCTAATTGCATAACCACAAAACTCTTCTACCCTTCGCATACTCTTCAGATAATCTATCCGCATTCATCCAATCCCGACTCATCATAAAAACTAAAAATCAAATAAAATTAACTCTCTAAATTCTTAATAAATAATTTATTTGTTAACTTTTGAATTTTGGTATAAGTACTAATTTTAAAATTTGTTTTTAAAAACATATTTAAATTTCATTATTTTATAACTATCTTACAATAATAATGTAATATTATTATTAATATAATTGTAAATAATTTAAGTTTCATCATTTTACGAATTAAATTATACTGCATCTAATTTAACCAATCTACATTCGCATACTGTTCAAACACAAAATTAACGAATCAAAATTATCATCAGCTAATCCAACTAATTCACATCCGCATACTGTTCACAGAAGGCGCATAATGTTCAATCACAAGATTAGCTAATTCCCATTCTCATACTCTTAATTTGTTCCATGACCAACTTCATGGAACTTCGTATAATACGAGGAACATGTAACTTAATTTAGCCATGTCTTACTAGATGAAAGAACACAACTAACAGATATTTACTAAGGTTCAACCTCATAAAACCATCAAATAGGGTAACTAAGTCTAAATTACTACAAATCAGATTCAACTTTCCTTTATATAACATTTATAAATCTGATAAGCTAA
The DNA here is from genome assembly GCA_003412495.2 of Echium plantagineum. Classification (NCBI taxonomy): domain Eukaryota; kingdom Viridiplantae; phylum Streptophyta; class Magnoliopsida; order Boraginales; family Boraginaceae; genus Echium; species Echium plantagineum. The sequence goes on from QFAX02000191.1 coordinate 1,486, forward strand.
CAACCAGATAATGCTAAATTTAGTAGCCACAAATCAAACTAATAACGCTAAATCTATTTTACTCTAATCAAAATAATTATAACAATATACAATCAAAACATACCTACTTAATGGGTGTCTTCTAAATTCTTGAGAGGAAGAAGTTTACTTGCTGCAATGATTGTAATACCCGGCCCAGAGTGGGCGATGTGATATGTTTGATATGATTTCATTGGTACTACTCATACCATCAAGATGCATCTTCTTTTCGGTAGCCCAACTCAGAAGAACTCCAAAGTTAAGCGTGCTTGACCTGGGGCAATTCTAGGATGGGTGACCCACTGGGAAGTGTCCCAGTGAGCACGTGAGTGAGGACAAAAACGTGCTGGAAAGACCCGTGATGGTTTGTGAGGTCAGTCCATCAAATCAAATAACGTTCCGACCCGGTGTTCCGGGGCGGGGCGTTACAAATGGTATCAGAGCGGGGGCCGTCCGAAATGTGAGATCTAAGTGCTATGCGGCGCAAAGTGCTACGTCGAGGACGGGAGTGACCTCTTGAGGCCGTAGGAGCCACCTCTAGAGTCTCACACGGATGGTGGTCCTGGATGTGGAGTGGATGTGGCTCAACGAGGACGTTGAGTGTTTAAGTGGGGGAGATTGTAATACCCGGCCCAGAGTGGGCGATGTGATATGTTTGATATGATTTCATTGGTACTACTCATACCATCAAGATGCATCTTCTTTTCGGTAGCCCAACTCAGAAGAACTCCAAAGTTAAGCGTGCTTGACCTGGGGCAATTCTAGGATGGGTGACCCACTGGGAAGTGTCCCAGTGAGCACGTGAGTGAGGACAAAAACGTGCTGGAAAGACCCGTGATGGTTTGTGAGGTCAGTCCATCAAATCAAATAACGTTCCGACCCGGTGTTCCGGGGCGGGGCGTTACAATGATGGTGGGCACCGATAATTCTGAATTATAACAAAGGAAACAGTTTTATTTTGCTCTAATAAACAAAATCATACCTCTAATAAACAATTATAAAATATACAATCAAATCATACCTACTTAATGCCCAAAATTTTGAGATGAAGAATTTTAATTGTTGTTATGATGGTGTGCGCCTATGTAAAGTTTGGATTTTGCTCTGGGGTTCGGTGTTGTGCAGTTTTTTACTTCTGACGGTAATTCAAAGTAAGTTGAAGAGGCGTATGGTGATAACTCAAAAGAAGATGGAGAGAATTCAAAGTAGGTTATTAAGAGACGTATGAAAATATTCAAAGTAGGTTATTAAGAGACGTATGAAAATATTAAGTAGTAAGTTTAGCCCGCGGGCCTATATATGTGGGTTTTGGTTTAGCTAGTTTTATCATGAGTTCTATAAAGTTAATCGAAAACTAAATTATGAATACAATAAGCTAATTCGGACAGACTAATAGATTGTGCTTAATAGTTTTATTAGATCGACTACCATAATCGTATTCGATCAGAATACTTAATTCAAGTGCGAAATTCGAATCGATATTTGTCATATTTTATATTTAAGCTCCTTTCTCATATAAATAAACAAAATATGAATAACTTAATTCGGATTAAATATCTTACACATATAATCAGATATCGTTTAATTTCAATTTCTATATCACTATTCGAATTTGTATTCGATTTGAATACTAAAATCCACTTCGAATTCAGTTTCAATTCTAAAATTGAGTTCCAATGCGGTTGGATACTGTTCCGCTAATATTTGAATTAAGTTCGATAGTCGACGGATGAAGATTGATATTTTCATATTAATTAATAAATTATATATAAATGTTCGAATTTGAGTCGAATATTCTGATTGAATTTTAAAGTTTTCGACATATGAATATTCATTATCACCGAACCTCGTCATCACCAATTCACCAAGACTTTTTAAGACCATAATCCATTTTCATCATCAACATCTTCTCTTCATCTTAACTCAAACTCTTTTAATTCATCTCAAAACTCATGCATCATCTCAGATCTCATGGTATTACAAATAATAAGATTTATCATAAATCAATAATATATATTTTTTAAAATAATACTCGAACATATAATTTTGTCGTGCTTTTTAAATGATGTAATTTTAAAGATAAATATGTTATACAAAGTGTTATAATATATAAATTGTTTATCATATCTAAATATTAAGGTTATATTATGAAATGTTACTTGAATAAATATAATTTTGTTTTAATTTTTAAATAATGTCATTATTGTAATTTATTATGAAATAACATTATTTTATTGTAATTTATAATTAAAAATTAATTAACAATGACAAACATATCCTTAATTCATCCCTAATTATATATTAATAATAAGGTTTTATTACGAGACACCAATAGAAGAAACATAAGTTTTCACTAATAATTTATTATTATAATTATATTATTGTTATTGTGATTTATTTTACAAAAGTGTATTTTATTGTAATACTTTTAATAATGTTACTAAAAATACGATGACTATTATGCCCTCACCAAAACATCTTGACATATTACACATCAAATTAGAGGAGAGATACAATCGTAATTTTTGCTTAGCATATATATGGACGATTTCATAAATATTAAATACTACCAAATTAAATCAAACCTTCTCCTTCATTATCATAATTTCATATAATTTTGGGCGGGTAAGCAGTTCATACTTCATATCACAATTATTATATGAGGAATTACCTCCCGCCACAACCCTTTTGTTTCCCTCTCTCAGAAAAAACGTAAAAGCCCATTTTTTTTCAAATCCCTCTGCCCCTCTTGAACAAAACTTAAAACGGCGCCGTTTCTCAATATTTGTCTATCTCTATGGCGTTTTTCTCAATATTTGTCCATCTCAATGGCAGTGGCGTACTATCACCAGAGAAGAGGAGCGCGGGTAAGGGTGGATGAGGATGAGCATCGAGTAGGGTTGCGTGCGTGGTTGATCAATTGTTTTGCCTCTACGGCTCTGCTTCCCTATTCAGCATCTCAACCTAAAATCTGGTAAGTATCTTAATTTTATGTTTATACTGTTAATTGGGTAATGTTTATATGATGGGTAATTGATTAATTGTACACTTCTTTGATTAATTATGTAATTAATATTTTAATTTTGTGATCCAATGTGATGGTTTCTTATTCTTTGTTTTTCTCAAGAACACATAAAAAGGTGTTTGATAAAATGCTTGAAAGAAGTTCAACAAAAATGATAGTATATCTGGCTACAATTGCTACTTTCTGTATATATTGAATGTGCCTACAATTCACAATCTTGATTCTAGTCAATGTTATTGGTTGTATCTGAGGTTAAGATTTATTCTGATAGAGGTCTTACATTTATTTTAGTACAAAAGATTAACAAGATTATAATGAAAGCACATCATCTGCTCCTGATATGGGAAAGCTTTTGCTTCTATTTCAGACGAGGGTTCTATAGATGTATGTGAGAATAATTGTTTATCAATAAGAAAGAAATCTGCAGATGTAATATGCAAGTTGGTGCTGAGAGAACTGGCTCAGGTTTTAAGTATTTTTGCTTTATATTTTGCGTATCTGACCTTTGATTTGTCATATATATCACCTTTAGAAATCTCTCCTACTTGTGTTCGCACATATGTTTTTTGTCTCTCTCGGGTAAGATTTTATTGTAGAAAAGTCTTTCTTTAGTCCTAAAAATACTCTAATTGAAGATTTAGGAACTCCCTCTCATTTAAAGATGAGGTTGAAAATATGGTGGTGTGAATTGGAGATGCGCTTTGACAATGAGGAAAACATAAACATATTTAAAATAATTGCAGTATAAATTTCAATCATAGAAGCTTCAGTTGAGCTAAAATAATAATCCTTTGTTTTTTTGATCGACTTATTTTGGATCCCTGTCCTTATTTTGGGATTGGTTCGTTGCCTGTGGGTGGAAACTAGGATTTCTATTTATTTATGCCGAGCTCTTTTGAATACAAATATTTAAATTATGAGCGCACTTTTGGTTTCTTCAGTAAACAGGTTTGTGTCGTAATCCGAAACTAAATTTGTTTAATTTCTTAAGAGTTTACTGAATAACCAGCGTTTCACCAGGATAAACAACATGATAATGAGATTAAAAAGTTCTTAGCTTTCATGTACCCACTTTCAGAAAACACATATAATTTGTTAATTAAACTGCAACATAATAATTCCATTATAATAGTTCAAAACTTTCAAGTACCCAATTTTCAAAATCACATAATTAGCGACATAAAACACATAAAAAAATATCCAACATTGGAAACACCAACTAAAGTTTTGGATTGAGTTTGTCGCTTTTGGGTTGTGGTCAGTGGTTCAAAACTTTCAAGTACCCAATTTTCAAAAATGACATTATATCCAAAATCAAGATTTAATTATTTAATAATAGAAATAAAATCAACCAATATTAAGAAACTAAAATCAGATCAATACAGTAATTTAATTTGATAGAGTTAATTAACAAAAATTGAACTAAAATCTAAAAATACTAAAAAATTAAAATTAGAAAAATATGTAATAAAAAATAAGTAAAACTAAAATCATTATTGTTAAGTGAAGAATGGAGGAGGAGGGGGAGAGAGGTGGCGTTTCAATTTTGAAATTGTAATGGAGTATGTGAAGAATGGGGGAGGGGGGCGTTTAAATTCTGGAATTGAAATGGAGCATGTGAAGAATGGGGGAGGGGGGGGCGTTTGGATTCTTGGAATTGAAATGGAGTATGTGAAGAAAGTTTAAGTAAGAAAATAGGTGAAAAATAATGTTACTGGGGAGGTTCGAACTCCTGCTATTGAAAAAAGTATATGACTTAAATAATCTATCCTTACCACTATGGCAAGATACACATTTGTTATAATTCCTCGAATACAAATATTTAAATTATCAGCGCACTTTTGGTTTCTTCAATGAATAGGTTTGTGTCGTAATCCGAAACTTCAAACGCCCATAACTTTGCGCTCGGGTGTCCGATTGAGGCAAATTTTATATTGATTTCATGTATTTTTTCGAGACGAAGGCGCTGGCAGACTACCGGAGGTGGTCTGGTCCAGTTTTCGCCCTCAAAAACCCCTTTTTCTGGGTGAAAAATGCATTTTTATGATTCGCACTACTTTTTTTAATCTTTAAAAAAAATTTAAAAATAGAAGGCCACCGATTTTTATGATTCTATACCGGAAATAGTTCGACTTTATTTTTCTAGTGTCGGATACCAAACTCCTACATCGTTTTGCCCCTATAAAATTTTTGATGGCTGAAATATATGAGACTAGTTCTATCTTAAAACAACAAAAAAGAAGCTTTGTCCAACCGGTTGATCACTAGTTAGATAGGTGTAAAAGGTCATGAGTTCAAATCCCAATATATAATATGAGCTCATATGACTTGAACCACATTTCCTTTTTCTCTCACCATGATGATTCCAAAACGTATAGGTTCATCCCTACCATTAACCTCTTTCACATTCAAGCATTTTCGACATGGACATGTAATTAAGGTTGAGTTCTTAATATTCCTAATTGCATAACCACAAAACTCTTCTACCCCTTCGCATACTCTTCAGATAATCTATCCGCATTCATCCAATCCCGACTCATCATAAAAAACTAAAAAATCAAAATAAAATTAACTCTCTAAATTCTTAATAAATAGTAATGTTTTATTTGTTAACTTGTTTTGAATTTTGGTATAAGTACTAATTTTAAAATTTGTTTTTAAAACATATTTAAATTTCATTATTTTATAACTATCTTACAATAATAATGTAATATTATTATTAATATAATTGTAAATAATTTAAATTTCATCATTTTACGAATTAAAATTATACTGCATCTAATTTAACCAATCTACATTCGCATACTGTTCAAACACAAAATTAACGAATCAAAATTATCATCAGCTAATCCAACTAATTCACATCCGCATACTGTTCACAGAAGGCGCATAATGTTCAATCACAAGATTAGCTAATTCCCATTCTCATACTCTTAATTTGTTCCATGACCAACTTCATGGAACTTCGTATAATACGAGGAACATGTAACTTAATTTAGCCATGTCTTACTAGATGAAAGAACACAACTAACAGATATTTACTAAGGTTCAACCTCATAAAACCATCAAATAGGGTAACTAAGTCTAAAATTACTACAAATCAGATTCAACTTTCCTTTATATAACATTTATAAATCTGATAAGCTAACAACCAGATAATGCTAAATTTAGTAGCCACAAATCAAACTAATAACGCTAAATCTATTTTACTCTAATCAAAATAATTATAACAATATACAATCAAAACATACCTACTTAATGGGTGTCTTCTAAATTCTTGAGAGGAAGAAGTTTACTTGCTGCAATGATGGTGGGCACCGATAATTCTGAATTATAACAAAGGAAACAGTTTTATTTTGCTCTAATAAACAAAATCATACCTCTAATAAACAATTATAAAAATATACAATCAAATCATACCTACTTAATGCCCAAAATTTTGAGATGAAGAATTTTAATTGTTGTTATGATGGTGTGCGCCTATGTAAAGTTTGGATTTTGCTCTGGGGTTCGGTGTTGTGCAGTTTTTTACTTCTGACGGTAATTCAAAGTAAGTTGAAGAGGCGTATGGTGATAACTCAAAAGAAGATGGAGAGAATTCAAAGTAGGTTATTAAGAGACGTATGAAAATATTCAAAGTAGGTTATTAAGAGACGTATGAAAATATTAAGTAGTAAGTTTAGCCCGCGGGCCTATATATGTGGGTTTTGGTTTAGCTAGTTTTATCATGAGTTCTATAAAGTTAATCGAAAACTAAATTATGAATACAATAAGCTAATTCGGACAGACTAATAGATTGTGCTTAATAGTTTTATTAGATCGACTACCATAATCGTATTCGATCAGAATACTTAATTCAAGTGCGAAATTCGAATCGATATTTGTCATATTTTATATTTAAGCTCCTTTCTCATATAAATAAACAAAATATGAATAACTTAATTCGGATTAAATATCTTACACATATAATCAGATATCGTTTAATTTCAATTTCTATATCACTATTCGAATTTGTATTCGATTTGAATACTAAAATCCACTTCGAATTCAGTTTCAATTCTAAAATTGAGTTCCAATGCGGTTGGATACTGTTCCGCTAATATTTGAATTAAGTTCGATAGTCGACGGATGAAGATTGATATTTTCATATTAATTAATAAATTATATATAAATGTTCGAATTTGAGTCGAATATTCTGATTGAATTTTAAAGTTTTCGACATATGAATATTCATTATCACCGAACCTCGTCATCACCAATTCACCAAGACTTTTTAAGACCATAATCCATTTTCATCATCAACATCTTCTCTTCATCTTAACTCAAACTCTTTTAATTCATCTCAAAACTCATGCATCATCTCAGATCTCATGGTATTATAAATAATAAGATTTATCATAAATCAATAATATATATTTTTTAAAATAATACTCGAACATATAATTTTGTCGTGCTTTTTAAATGATGTAATTTTAAAGATAAATATGTTATACAAAGTGTTATAATATATAAATTGTTTATCATATCTAAATATTAAGGTTATATTCTGAAATGTTACTTGAATAAATATAATTTTGTTTTAATTTTTAAATAATGTCATTATTGTAATTTATTATGAAATAACATTATTTTATTGTAATTTATAATTAAAAATTAATTAACAATGACAAACATATCCTTAATTCATCCCTAATTATATATTAATAATAAGGTTTTATTACGAGACACCAATAGAAGAAACATAAGTTTTCACTAATAATTTATTATTATAATTATATTATTGTTATTGTGATTTATTTTACAAAAGTGTATTTTATTGTAATACTTTTAATAATGTTACTAAAAATACGATGACTATTATGCCCTCACCAAAACATCTTGACATATTACACATCAAATTAGAGGAGAGATACAATCGTAATTTTTGCTTAGCATATATATGGACGATTTCATAAATATTAAATACTACCAAATTAAATCAAACCTTCTCCTTCATTATCATAATTTCATATAATTTTGGGCGGGTAAGCAGTTCATACTTCATATCACAATTATTATATGAGGAATTACCTCCCGCCACAACCCTTTTGTTTCCCTCTCTCAGAAAAAACGTAAAAGCCCATTTTTTTTGAAATCCCTCTGCTCCTCTTGAACAAAACTTAAAACGGCGCCGTTTCTCAATATTTTTCTATCTCTATGGCGTTTTTCTCAATATTTGTCCATCTCAATGGCAGTGGCGTACTATCACCAGAGAAGAGGAGCGCGGGTAAGGGTGGATGAGGATGAGCATCGAGTAGGGTTGCGTGCGTGGTTGATCAATTGTTTTGCCTCTACGGCTCTGCTTCCCTATTCAGCATCTCAACCTAAAATCTGGTAAGTATCTTAATTTTATGTTTATACTGTTAATTGGGTAATGTTTATATGATGGGTAATTGATTAATTGTACACTTCTTTGATTAATTATGTAATTAATATTTTAATTTTGTGATCCAATGTGATGGTTTCTTATTCTTTATTTTTCTTAAGAACACATAAAAAGGTGTTTGATAAAATGCTTGAAAGAAGTTCAACAAAAATGATAGTATATCTGGCTACAATTGCTACTTTCTGTATATATTGAATGTGCCTACAATTCACAATCTTGATTCTAGTCAATGTTATTGGTTGTATATGAGGTTAAGATTTATTCTGATAGAGGTCTTACATTTATTTTAGTATAAAAGATTAACAAGATTATAATGAAAGCACATCATCTGCTCCTGATATGGGAAAGCTTTTGCTTCTATTTCAAACGAGGGTTCTATAGATGTATGTGAGAATAATTGTTTATCAATAAGAAAGAAATCTGCAGATGTAATATGCAAGTTGGTGCTGAGAGAACTGGCTCAGGTTTTAAGTATTTTTGCTTTATATTTTGCGTATCTGACCTTTGATTTGTCATATATATCACCTTTAGAAATCTCTCCTACTTGTGTTCGCACATATGTTTTTTGTCTCTCTCGGGTAAGATTTTATTGTAGAAAAGTCTTTCTTTAGTCCTAAAAATACTCTAATTGAAGATTTAGGAACTCCCTCTCATTTAAAGATGAGGTTGAAAATATGGTGGTGTGAATTGGAGATGCGCTTTGACAATGAGGAAAACATAAACATATTTAAAATAATTGCAGTATAAATTTCAATCATAGAAGCTTCAGTTGAGCTAAAATAATAATCCTTTGTTTTTTTGATCGACTTATTTTGGATCCCTGTCCTTATTTTGGGATTGGTTCGTTGCCTGTGGGTGGAAACTAGGATTTCTATTTATTTATGCCGAGCTCTTTTGAATACAAATATTTAAATTATGAGCGCACTTTTGGTTTCTTCAGTAAACAGGTTTGTGTCGTAATCCGAAACTAAATTTGTTTAATTTCTTAAGAGTTTACTGAATAACCAGCGTTTCACCAGGATAAACAACATGATAATGAGATTAAAAAGTTCTTAGCTTTCATGTACCCACTTTCAGAAAACACATATAATTTGTTAATTAAACTGCAACATAATAATTCCATTATAATAGTTCAAAACTTTCAAGTACCCAATTTTCAAAATCACATAATTAGCGACATAAAACACATAAAAAATATCCAACATTGGAAACACCAACTAAAGTTTTGGATTGAGTTTGTCGCTTTTGGGTTGTGGTCAGTGGTTCAAAACTTTCAAGTACCCAATTTTCAAAAATGACATTATATCCAAAATCAAGATTTAATTATTTAATAATAGAAATAAAATCAACCAATATTAAGAAACTAAAATCAGATCAATACAGTAATTTAATTTGATAGAGTTAATTAACAAAAATTGAACTAAAATCTAAAAATACTAAAAAATTAAAATTAGAAAAATATGTAATAAAAAATAAGTAAAACTAAAATCATTATTGTTAAGTGAAGAATGGAGGAGGAGGGGGAGAGAGGTGGCGTTTCAATTTTGAAATTGTAATGGAGTATGTGAAGAATGGGGGAGGGGGGCGTTTAAATTCTGGAATTGAAATGGAGCATGTGAAGAATGGGGGAGGGGGGGCGTTTGGATTCTTGGAATTGAAATGGAGTATGTGAAGAAAGTTTAAGTAAGAAAATAGGTGAAAAATAATGTTACTGGGGAGGTTCGAACTCCTGCTATTGAAAAAAGTATATGACTTAAATAATCTATCCTTACCACTATGGCAAGATACACATTTGTTATACTTCCTCGAATACAAATATTTAAATTATCAGCGCACTTTTGGTTTCTTCAATGAATAGGTTTGTGTCGTAATCCGAAACTTCAAACGCCCATAACTTTGCGCTCGGGTGTCCGATTGAGGCAAATTTTATATTGATTTCATGTATTTTTTCGAGACGAAGGCGCTGGCAGACTACCGGAGGTGGTCTGGTCCAGTTTTCGCCCTCAAAAACCCCTTTTTCTGGGTGAAAAATGCATTTTTATGATTCGCACTACTTTTTTTAATCTTTAAAAAAAATTTAAAAATAGAAGGCCACCGATTTTTATGATTCTATACCGGAAATAGTTCGACTTTATTTTTCTAGTGTCGGATACCAAACTCCTACATCGTTTTGCCCCTATAAAATTTTTGATGGCTGAAATATATGAGACTAGTTCTATCTTAAAACAACAAAAAAGAAGCTTTGTCCAACCGGTTGATCACTAGTTAGATAGGTGTAAAAGGTCATGAGTTCAAATCCCAATATATAATATGAGCTCATATGACTTGAACCACATTTCCTTTTTCTCTCACCATGATGATTCCAAAACGTATAGGTTCATCCCTACCATTAACCTCTTTCACATTCAAGCATTTTCGACATGGACATGTAATTAAGGTTGAGTTCTTAATATTCCTAATTGCATAACCACAAAACTCTTCTACCCCTTCGCATACTCTTCAGATAATCTATCCGCATTCATCCAATCCCGACTCATCATAAAAAACTAAAAAATCAAAATAAAATTAACTCTCTAAATTCTTAATAAATAGTAATGTTTTATTTGTTAACTTGTTTTGAATTTTGGTATAAGTACTAATTTTTAAAATTTGTTTTTAAAACATATTTAAATTTCATTATTTTATAACTATCTTACATTAATAGTGTAATATTATTATTAATATAATTGTAAATAATTTAAATTTCATCATTTTACGAGTTAAAATTATACTGCATCTAATTTAACCAATCTACATTCGCATACTGTTCAAACACAAAATTAACGAATCAAAATTATCATCAGCTAATCCAACTAATTCACATCCGCATACTGTTCACAGAAGACGCATAATGTTCAATCACAAGATTAGCTAATTCCCATTCTCATACTCTTAATTTGTTCCATGACCAACTTCATGGAACTTCGTATAATACGAGGAACATGTAACTTAATTTAGCCATGTCTTACTAGATGAAAGAACACAACTAACAGATATTTACTAAGGTTCAACCTCATAAAACCATCAAATAGGGTAACTAAGTCTAAAATTACTACAAATCAGATTCAACTTTCCTTTATATAACATTTATAAATCTGATAAGCTAACAACCAGATAATGCTAAATTTAGTAGCCACAAATCAAACTAATAACGCTAAATCTATTTTACTCTAATCAAAATAATTATAACAATATACAATCAAAACATACCTACTTAATGGGTGTCTTCTAAATTCTTGAGAGGAAGAAGTTTACTTGCTGCAATGATGGTGGGCACCGATAATTCTGAATTATAACAAAGGAAACAGTTTTATTTTGCTCTAATAAACAAAATCATACCTCTAATAAACAATTATAAAAATATACAATCAAATCATACCTACTTAATGCCCAAAATTTTGAGATGAAGAATTTTAATTGTTGTTATGATGGTGTGCGCCTATGTAAAGTTTGGATTTTGCTCTGGGGTTCGGTGTTGTGCAGTTTTTTACTTCTGACGGTAATTCAAAGTAAGTTGAAGAGGCGTATGGTGATAACTCAAAAGAAGATGGAGAGAATTCAAAGTAGGTTATTAAGAGACGTATGAAAATATTCAAAGTAGGTTATTAAGAGACGTATGAAAATATTAAGTAGTAAGTTTAGCCCGCGGGCCTATATATGTGGGTTTTGGTTTAGCTAGTTTTATCATGAGTTCTATAAAGTTAATCGAAAACTAAATTATGAATACAATAAGCTAATTCGGACAGACTAATAGATTGTGCTTAATAGTTTTATTAGATCGACTACCATAATCGTATTCGATCAGAATACTTAATTCAAGTGCGAAATTCGAATCGATATTTGTCATATTTTATATTTAAGCTCCTTTCTCATATAAATAAACAAAATATGAATAACTTAATTCGGATTAAATATCTTACACATATAATCAGATATCGTTTAATTTCAATTTCTATATCACTATTCGAATTTGTATTCGATTTGAATACTAAAATCCACTTCGAATTCAGTTTCAATTCTAAAATTGAGTTCCAATGCGGTTGGATACTGTTCCGCTAATATTTGAATTAAGTTCGATAGTCGACGGATGAAGATTGATATTTTCATATTAATTAATAAATTATATATAAATGTTCGAATTTGAGTCGAATATTCTGATTGAATTTTAAAGTTTTCGACATATGAATATTCATTATCACCGAACCTCGTCATCACCAATTCACCAAGACTTTTTAAGACCATAATCCATTTTCATCATCAACATCTTCTCTTCATCTTAACTCAAACTCTTTTAATTCATCTCAAAACTCATGCATCATCTCAGATCTCATGGTATTACAAATAATAAGATTTATCATAAATCAATAATATATATTTTTTAAAATAATACTCGAACATATAATTTTGTCGTGCTTTTTAAATGATGTAATTTTAAAGATAAATATGTTATACAAAGTGTTATAATATATAAATTGTTTATCATATCTAAATATTAAGGTTATATTATGAAATGTTACTTGAATAAATATAATTTTGTTTTAATTTTTAAATAATGTCATTATTGTAATTTATTATGAAATAACATTATTTTATTGTAATTTATAATTAAAAATTAATTAACAATGACAAACATATCCTTAATTCATCCCTAATTATATATTAATAATAAGGTTTTATTACGAGACACCAATAGAAGAAACATAAGTTTTCACTAATAATTTATTATTATAATTATATTATTGTTATTGTGATTTATTTTACAAAAGTGTATTTTATTGTAATACTTTTAATAATGTTACTAAAAATACGATGACTATTATGCCCTCACCAAAACATCTTGACATATTACACATCAAATTAGAGGAGAGATACAATCGTAATTTTTGCTTAGCATATATATGGACGATTTCATAAATATTAAATACTACCAAATTAAATCAAACCTTCTCCTTCATTATCATAATTTCATATAATTTTGGGCGGGTAAGCAGTTCATACTTCATATCACAATTATTATATGAGGAATTACCTCCCGCCACAACCCTTTTGTTTCCCTCTCTCAGAAAAAACGTAAAAACCCATTTTTTTTCAAATCCCTCTGCCCCTCTTGAACAAAACTTAAAACGGCGCCGTTTCTCAATATTTGTCTATCTCTATGGCGTTTTTCTCAATATTTGTCCATCTCAATGGCAGTGTCGTACTATCACCAGAGAAGAGGAGCGTGGGTAAGGGTGGATGAGGATGAGCATCGAGTAGGGTTGCGTGCGTGGTTGATCAATTGTTCTGCCTCTACGGCTCTACTTCCCTGTTCAGCATCTCAACCTAAAATCTAGTAAGTATCTTAATTTTATGTTTATACTGTTAATTGGGTAATGTTTATATGATGGGTAATTGATTAATTGTACACTTCTTTGATTAATTATGTAATTAATATTTTAATTTTGTGATCCAATTAGAATCGGGGTGGATTGAGGATAAGTACTCGACTTTTGAACATGATACATGAAAATACTGAATGTACGAATCAAAGATGGATACTATGATAAGGGGTGTGATAAGATCATATAAGATGGTGCTCCGGAGGGGACGATAGAACAATGATGTAGGACGACCTTGTACATGAGGGAAGTAGTGGACTGAATTCGGGGGAATGAAAAATTTAGTGTTGTAAGAAACGAAGGGTGAATTAGAAACTTAAGTATGTGAATATAAGTTGGACAATATTGAGTGATCTTTAAAATCTCACCAAGGAATAGATATTAAATCGAGATAGGACTTTCGAAGGATGATTGATTGAGGTTTCAAATGTGCCTTCAAAGTTGTCGTAGGATATGTGAATCCGTTCAATGATAAGTCGATGAGAGTAAGAGGTAAGATTGGAGATAGTATTGTTGATAGGTTGTGTGACTCGTAAGCGAAGTAATGGTCTATATTCGTATGAGAATAAGTCAAAGTGTGGTGTGAAGTCTTGCGTAGGGAGGATATGCCATTAAGTATGGACTGGTGTTGGTAAGTGGTGTTCAATGATATAAAAGGGATAAGGGCTACAGTCGAAATGTGGTTGTACAGTCAAGGCTAGACGATGTTGGGTTCAAAGTGAACGGAGTGATTCGACTCAGTTAACGGGAGTACTTGTTCGGGTATCATTACGGTGAGTGGAAATTGGTTGTGTATAAATTAAGTTGGAAATGAACAATAATTTTCGTAAGGATGTAATTGAAGGAAAGGATGAATGATAGAAATTTGTTAGGGTTAATTATGAAGTTGGAGGTGAAATGAGGGTAGTAAATGGCATAACTATGAATTAGACCCAATCTCCCTGATGCAATCCTAGAAATTTTAGCAGTAAGATATGAGTTGCAGAAGATGAATGAAGTCAGAATGGGAATTTTCAAATGGCCTTATGGAGAAGTATGAAGTTGTGGACGAGTATAGTAGAATAATTATCCTCCTTGAGAGAAGTGGGAATGAGAAATCCAGGAAGAAGAGCATAATGCTAGATATATTACATAACTTAATAGTGTAAAGATACAGAGAGAAGAGAGAATGTATTATATGTGATCTAGGATAATAAGGAGAATAGAGTAGTTGCTATGTGGTGGCAGGTAAATAGCTAAGGATTGGTAGAAAATATCTAATAAGTTAAATACGAACTCTGAGTTGAGGTATGGATGCGTTAACATTAAGTTTGTTCTAGATCACGGGGAGCGTTGAGAATGAATGATGGTATTCGAGTCGTAGTGATATAGTAAAACCAACCTAGGACCTCGACCAGTGGAAAGATTACATGGTAGCCAATCATGGTTATGCAGAAGACCTCCCTGAAGATTGGGGTATGAGTTATTAGGATGAAGTTGAGTATAATAACAGTTTTGTGCCAGAGTTAAGGGGGCACCACTACAAGTTCATTGTGGGAAAAATTGTATGGTCTTGAGTTAGTTGGAAAATAGATTGAAGGAGTAGGTTGACGGAGAGAATTGGAAGTAGTATGAGGTGGATAAAAGATACATATTGTTTTTGCATGATATATTCCAAATGGAAGTTGGTAATTTAATTATCATGGAAGAAACACTTGACGTGGAGATAGGTGGTGACGCGTTATTGAGAATTTCTCCTCAAGCTGTACACAGTATCAGTGAGATAAATTAAGAACATAACATTTGGCGTTCGAAATTCTAGATAAAGAGAACGTAGTTGCAAGGAGTAATATGTGTCATCACTTCAATGAATATATCATACAGGTTGGGCGCTTTAAAGAGTAAAGAGGAAGTGTTGAACCAGAACTATGTATTTCATTGACTAGTTCATGGAATAGTTAACAATGGATGTATCCGTGGATTGATTATAGTACGAGGGAGGTAGTTACATCACGTGCCTAAGACTATTCACACGTTCGGTAAAATGTGTTATTTATTTATTTATTGAGGACTGTCTGAAGGGAGAAAAAATCTTAAATGAGTATGAGTACATCAATTTGATTGATAGTAAGTTGGACAATGAGAAATTCTAGTGACGTGATATTGATGTTGAGGTGCAATATGAGTTATCTGATATGATGATTATCCTGGTTGGTGAACTGAGATGAACAAGGACAAGGAAACATTGGTACCAAAACCACTAAGTTCTACTTAAGGGGTGTGAAAGATATTGAAGGATATGTATATGTGAGTATATATAAGGGTAATATATTGTTCATTTCTATAAGGAATGAGATGAGATAGTGGGAAACAATTGATGGAAAAAGTTTGACAGTAGTAAAGATTTGCTAGTGTGGAACCGAATGAATATTATGCAACGATGTTATTTCAAAACACGGTAAATATTGATAAGTGGTGAAGATGTGTCAGTATTGTGGTTTAAATAGGCGTGATGATATACAAAGTCTCATATTGTGATTGATGATGGATAAGACATCGAGTTATTGTGTTATGATATGGTTAAATGAATTGATGGATGGACGGTTGACATATAGAAAGTTGGACATGTTGCTATACAATATATGCGTTTACTCAGGGTGAGATTTACGTTGAGATAGGATGTATGAAGTTGGGTGTATCGA
Source organism: Echium plantagineum (assembly GCA_003412495.2). Classification (NCBI taxonomy): domain Eukaryota; kingdom Viridiplantae; phylum Streptophyta; class Magnoliopsida; order Boraginales; family Boraginaceae; genus Echium; species Echium plantagineum. The sequence continues at coordinate 18,052 of QFAX02000191.1, forward strand.
TATATGGATATATGCTATGTATTAGTTAATTGTGGTGGAAGGCGTGTTGAGTACAAAACGTAGAGATTTAATAAGTTGAGTTGTACTACGTGGTTTCTTGTATGTTGTCATATTACGACGTTAGGTATAAGATATGGAAGTACTCGAGGTAATCGATGAATGTTGTAAGGCATACATTGGTGAATTTATATTGGTATGAGATTGTAAGAAAGTATTCTTATGATTTGGTAGGGGTATTGGTATGCTGATATAGAGATATGGTTATTGACGTTGTGGTGATGTAATAGTGCATTAGGTGTGGTGAGACGGAGAACTGAGATAGGTTGGCCTTATTTGATTGAGGAATGTGGTGATGATATTATGAGCCGAAAAATATGATGTTGATGGTAGTGGAAAGGTTGAGATATGAATGATGTGATATAGATGCATCTGCGTTGATAAGTAGATCATACTAGTCGTGTGTCCTTTATAAGCATGTTGTATGTGATTATGCGTAATATGAGGTTGAGCCCTTGACGTTCATGTTTTAATGAGGAGATATGTGTTTTGAGCTACTGATGTTGAGATGTAGTGGATATATACATGTTAACCGCGAGAGGTGGAATGTGATAGTCAAGGGGTCTAAATGTTAATGGGTTAAGCAAAGAGTTGTTGTTGAGTTGTGCTGTTGAGTAGCCTTATGCCATGAGGTAAATTTCAAGGACGAAATTCTTTAAGGGGGGTAGATTGTAATATTACGACCTTAAAGTAAGAAATAGATAAATGGACCAGGACTTGATGGGGCTTAATCGAGTTGGATTGGCGGACTTAACTTGAATTGGGCCTCCATTGGTTTAAATCGGAAGCTTGGGGCCAAAAATCAAAAGAAAATGTAGAGAAACCCTCCCCAAACCCGCAACCAAAAACACCCTAATATTAAAATTGAGATTTCTCCCTCGTTTCTCAACCGATTTTGCTCATTCAAGGTGCGAATCGAACCTTGAAACATCCTACTATTATTTCCCTCTTCAATTCAAGGTAAAAATCGCTCAATTTGGTGCTATATCGAGTGAGAAATCTTGTTTGACCCAAATTCCGTTTTTATAGTATAGTGCACCAGAAAACGCACTGTTCTTCCTCAATTATGGGTCAAATCGGTTGATTCTTGTTGCAATCGCTTCCTAACATCTTCTTCTTCACGAAATTCCCTTCGATTCAAGGTATAATTCGCCAATTTTGGTATACTATAGCTACGTTTTTCATTATGTTTAAAAAGGGGCGATTTATTGTTATTTCCGTAGCATATGTTGTTAGTTCTGGTATTAAACATGTTATAATCATATGGAGAACGTTATATATGCATAGAATTGATTTTAAGCTTGAACAATTGGGGTTGGAAGTGGCCGAATTGATGCTAGGTCGATTTTGGGGATTTTATTTATTGTTCTATGTGAAATATATATTGAAATTATCATCTAAAATGTGACATGACTGAGTTGTAAATGTAGTATGGACTGCAAGTGATTAATTTGAGCATGGAGGTTGACATTGGGTTCGATTATTGAGGAATTATTGGCTATAGTTGTGTTTTTGTTGATTTTGGGGTAACAATTATGTATAAACATGAAAAATATATGATTTTAGGATGATATACATGTTCGAACAGCCCTAGTGCAGCCTTGGAACCTGCAACTTTGAATGTTTATCGCACTTGAAGGTGTATTTAGGTTGATGATGTTGACTAAATCGATTTCGGGTGGAAATAATAGGTATAGTTGATCGGAATGTCGAAATTTGGTAAAGTTAGGGGCAAATGATGATTAGGGCAGATTGAGGACTTGATTTAGGCTTGATATGGAATATTAGATTGTTATTGGTATGAATATTGGGTTAGTATGAAAGAATTGGGCTTAAAGTGTAATTATAGACAAGTTTGGGGGCATTTGTGAAAAGATATAAGTTATGATATAAAATATGAGCTTGGGGGCTAAGGTTAAGTATATGAAGGTTTAGAATAAGTAATTAGTATTTATAAGTGTTAAATTATTAAGAATGTGATACAAATTGGGTTAGAATTAGAATTGATAAGTTTAGGGGTTAAAATGTAAAGTTAGGAGAATAGTGGATGATAATGTGATTTAAATGGTTAAAGGGGGCATGTTGGGGCCTAAGATGTAATTTAAATTGATTTTGAGGTTATAGTGTTATAAATGTGGAAATTGGGGCAAAGGTGCAATCAAGTATAATTGAGGGGCAAAAACGTAATTTCACTAGAAGTAAGGATTTAATCATAGAATAAGATAAGCGATTGACTTAGACTTAATATGAGGATAGGAATTGGGACATTTATGGGAGTTCACCTAAGTTTGACCACAGTTGACTTTGACTAGGGTGACCGTTGACCAAGCCGTTAGTGACTTAAGTGTTGATGACTAGACCTTTCCGATAGTAACAACATTATAATGGGCACAAGAGGTACGACTAATATGAGTTAGAATTATTATAATCTCAGTGTTGACCATGTGGGGCCCAGGGGCAAAATGGTTATTTTTCTGTCTAAGGGCAAAATCGTCATTTTTCCAAGATTGAGCTAAAAGGCTATTAATATGTATAATAATTCCTGATGTAACTAATTCGAGTGGGATGGGATGTCTTTCGAGTAGTGTTTGATATAGAGCATATGTGTTATATAGGTCCTAATGTGTGATACGAGTACTGGATTGAGACTTGGAATTTGCTATTGCGTTGCTGTTTGCTTGAGATGAGTTCTTACTCACGTGTTGTTATTACTCATATATGTGTTGTGTGGTAGTGATAGTACATATTGATGCATTATGATGATTACTGTTGAGCATAGAGCATGAGTAGAGATGTTAGGGTGGACCTACGGGTCGTATATGTGTTGTGTGTGTTGTCCAGATCCGGCAACGTAAGATTGACGGGGCGCCATGATTGTGATGGGCCCATATGCGGAGTACAGGGGTTTTGTGTGATGTTGTGATGGGTGATGGATGAGATATGTGGATGATGAGATGTGTGATGATTATATGGGTTGGTCTCCCTGCAGGTTGAGCTAGGTAGAGTACTGTACAGTGCGAAAGTCCGGATCCAGTGCATTTAGTATTGCATTTGTGTGGTTATATTGTTTATCATTCTGAGATCATTTACTTATGTCTTGAGCATTATTATTCCGCGTATATTATTATCATTTGCTTTCGCATCACGTACGTGGGGTGGTAGCCACGCGTGAGAAGGATTCACCAGCTGTCGAGCTGACCCCTTCGGGGACCTTTTCTTTAGCAGGTTAGTGGCGTGGTAGTGGCATTGACCCCTGTTTCGGTGAGTGGCGATGGTGGCATTAGTGAAATAACCCGTCCCGTAGACATGCTAAATAAATATTATTTTATTGCCCGAGAGAGTGATGTGTCAAAAATCGTAAGACACGTAGAATTTTTAGTCGAAAAATAAATCGAGTCGTGGTCGAAATATAAATTTGGGGCGTGTGTGTTGCATGTGCACTACTTGATGATAATTTAAATTTAGTCTATTTACATTTCCACCCCAACACTTTAGAAAATTCAAAAATGTGCCAAACTTGGCCTCCACTCAAGTTGGACACTTGTCCATCATGCACCAAGCTTCTCATGAAAGCTTCTCTTTTTTTTTCCTATATCATTGTCTAAAGATTGTCTACCACCCTCATTTTCATCTTCCAAAACAAACAATCCTCCACCATACTCCCTCCATCTAGCCGACTCCCTCCCCTCTCCTTACCCTCAACAATTTTCTTCCATTATTCTTGATTTGGAGCTTAGCACAAACTAGAACATTTCCTATACATCAAAGGTATAATTTCTTAAACTTTAAACTATTGTTTTTATGGTGTTGACCTTTAGTCAAAATTGAATCTTGAAGAATAAAACTTAAGTATAACCCCATGGATGATGTTATAACTCAAGTATATGTTGATATATGTTGGTGTTTGGATTATCTTATGGCCTATATTTTTATTTAGAAGTTTAGATCTAAAAATACCTATTTTATGAGAAAATACGAAACGTATACTGTATATGCCCAGAAAATTCTGAAATTTTATAAGCACGTAGAGTTCTGAAATAGAAGAATCTGACAACAAGAATTTCTTAAATCGGATTTGTTTTGTATTTACTGTGATTTTTGGAAGTTTAATAGCTAGATTCGTTTTTAAATGGGAAATAAATACTTAAACGTGTCCAAAAATTCTGAAACTTTATTTTTGACAATAATCTGCCCAAAACAGTCGACACACCAAATCTGGGAATTTTTGAAAGTTGTTTGGTATTTCTTCCGTAATTTGATATTTTTAGTGCCTACAATTGAAATAAAATACAAAACGAGTATTAATTGAAGAGGGAACTGAAAATGGATATTTTTATGAAACTGAAAACTGTGTTTTGAACATGTAAATTGTATTTTTCTAAGGTCGTTTGATATTTTTGACTAATTAAATTGTTAAAAGAGGATTTAAATGAAACGAAAATTATTTTGGTGTTAAAATATCTGATATGTATTTTTGCAGAAACTTGGAAGGTGTGTTTGACCTACGTTTCAAATTTCATGATTTGTGAAGAAGGTTTGATAATTATTTTGATTTAAGGATGTAAAAAGGGCTAGAAAATGCTTTTAAATGAAATAAATATCAAATGGACACAAATATTTAAATGGGCAGTAGGTTTGGACTTAGAAATAATACTTTGACTTTGGAAAAACATTTCATGAGTTTTTGAAGAGGTTAACTATTTATTTTGAATTATAGGTAATTAAATGAGTTTAAATGGTGAAAAATAATAAATGGGTGAAAAATGGAATTTGGGCAGAATGTTTAACCTTAAAATGAATATTTGGACTTATGAAAATTATTTAAGTGTATAAGATTGAGTTTTACCACTTAAATGAGATTTTTGATATTTAAAGTGGCCAATAAATAGTTTAAAATGAGAAAATTTGATAAGTGAGTCAAAAATCATCCATGGGCAGAATACTTATGATTTTTGGGTATTTTTGAAGATAAAATAATTATATGAGAATTTACAAAATGATTTGAACAAGTGTTGGGCACATTCGAGGCCGAAGGGTATTTCAGTCATTTTACAAGTTAAGGGCATTTTTGTCATTTTACAAGTCGACACGATATCTATCCTTAAACATAATTTAATGCATTGGGGCATATTTTTGGATACATGAGAGTGAGCCTAATATGAGAAACCAACCTTGAGAGGTATAAATAGTAAGGAAACCGAGACAGGGGTAGAATGGTCATTTCACACCTCGGTAGATTATTAATGCACTCTTACGCTATTTAGGAGTTCAGGAAGGACGCACAAGGAATATATAGGTGTACGCTAGTTGCTCTAGCATCAGGTGAGTACTTATCTCACGGTTGTTTTATGCGATACATTCTGTTTATGCGAATTGTTATATATATGTATGTTGTGGTTCTATATGACGTGTTAGTTGAATTGTTGGTCATGATACAATGAGTTATTGAATTGATATAAAAACGAGTTGTTGAATGGATATAAAATGGGTAGTTGATTTGACATATAATGAATTGGTTGTTAAGATGATATATGACATGTCCAGTTGTTGAATTGAAATGTTGATTATCATGGTTGGTTGAGATATGTTGAGTTGATATACGATGCGCGTAGTAGTAACCCCAGTTTCCACTGGAGGGCGCTTATAATACATGTTGAGTAGATATCCGGAGCGCGTAGTAGTAAACCCCAGTTTCGGCTGGAGGGCGCTTATGATAAAACCTTTATGTCGACGGGCATAAGGGTCTCCCCTGCAGGACGAGTTGTTGTTGTAGAGATGGATTGTAGTATAACCCAGCTATATGACTGGATGATTACCATCTAAAAGGGTGGATCGTTGTTAAACCCATATATTGATGTGGATGATAGCCCCCTTAACCGGATTATTAAGTTGATATTACAGTTGATGAGTTGATTCTATAAAGGTTGAGATGACATTTGATACGTTGAGTTGTGAAGATGGTATATATACATTGAGATGATATTATGTTGCTTATTTTAATTGACGTTTCTTATATTACTATGTGTACTTCGCTGTTCTTTTATATTAGTATGTTGTTAGATCATTGAAGGTAAGTTGTCCCTATCGACTCCTACATGTATATCTTTACTCATGGGCATAATGTGTGGTATACACCACCTGTGTGGTAAGTGTTCACCAGCTTTATAGCTGACACCCCCCTTCTCCAGATTGACAGTTAATCATAAGGAATTGAACGTTGAAGTCTAGTAGCTGCGTATCGTTATAGCTTGGAGGTGAGACGGTGGTGGCTAGGAGTCCTCAGCAGTCATTCTCATTGATGTTTTGTTGTCTTGGAGACATATCTATCATTGTTGTCATTCTAAAACTATCATTTTGAAACTTGATGTATTTTCCAGATGTTGTATTGTTTATGGTTGTTACTTCACCACGATGGATATTTTCTAATTCTCAAATGAAGTCGTTTTTAAGTTGTCATCCATCGACTGGTGACTCTGATGTTACATGTTGTTGACGATCCCAACCTCAGGGGGGCCCACCTGGGGCGGGTCGTTACAATTTTGGTATCAGAGCCTAGGTTTCAGATTTAAGTGGTGTCATGTGTGGTTATGTGCCTAGGTCTAAAGATTTATGTGCAGTTGTCTAAGTTGAGTTGTTCTTCTTTTGAGTCTAAAACTTTCTTCTATCGCTTCGTAGACTGCTGAGGATGCCACCCAGAGTAGCAAATAGGGGTCGTGGTCGTGCCGCCCGAGGAAGGGGCAGAGGTAGGGGTAGGAGAGCGCAGAACGATGAGCCTACGGTCGAACAACCGGTTTCTGCCACCGGTATTAATCCCCCCGTGAACCCGACTGTTGCAAGTGACCCACCTGCTGATGGTGGAGTTGCTGAGAACATTGTGCCAGCACCAGCTGTTGTGGTACAACCAGCTGAATCTCAGTCAAAGACCTTTGACATATTCTTGAAGAGAAACACACCTAAGTTTCATGGAACTACAACCCCACTTCCAGCTCTTGATTTTCTGAGGGATGTAGAAGCCATCTTTAAACCCTTAGCTGTCGTGGGAGAGATGAGAGTCACTTTCACCACTTATCTGTTGCATGGTGGAGCACGTGACTGGTGGGAGAACACTGAGCGTTCATTGGAAGCGACTGGTCAGGTGCCAGTGACTTGGGAACGTTTTGTCGAGCTGTTTAAGGAAAAGTATTGTTTAAGTGCTCATATGGCAGCCTTAGAAAGAGAGTTGATTCAGCTGAGCCAGGAGAAGATGACTGTGAGTGAGTATGAAAGTAAGTTTAATGAGTTGTGCAGGTTGCTCCCTGATGTGCACAATAATGAGGCTAAGAAAATCGAGCGTTTCAGAGATGGCCTGGTGTTGGAAATTCGTTCCAAGTTGGCACTTATGGACTTTAACAGTTTCCATCAGCTAATGAATGCCGCTCTTAAGGCAGAAGCAAGTGAAGCTGAACTTTTGGCTACGAAAGAAGGAAAGGGTAGACAAGTTATGCCTAGATTTAGTCGGCCCTCAAATTCTGGATATCAGGAACGTCCATTTCAGCGCAGACGTTTTGCACAGAGTCAAACTAGTGCTCCTGCTACGCAATCCCGATTCACTTCTGCCCGTCCACCTAATCGGTTCGGAGGATCCCTGGGAAGTATCCAGGCGAGGTCAGGTGTTAATGGTTGTTTCCGATGTGGTAGGACAAATCATAAGATTCAAGATTGCCGTGAGAGGGAGATAATATGTTTCCGATGTAAGCAACCAGGACACTTTGCTAATAGTTGCCCTCAGTTGCAAGGAGGTGGTAGAGGAACTGGTCAGATTGCTCCAGTGCAGCGAGGAGGATATCAGGGAAGTCGTGGAGGCCGTGGTGGAGGCCGTGGTTATCAGGGTCGTGGTGCTGCGAGTTACCAGGGAAGTAATGTGGTCGCTAGTAATCAGACTGAAGTGGGAACTGGGCAAGGTCGCATTCATGCCATGACACAGCAGGAAGCCCAGGATCTCCCCAGAGTGGTGACAGGTACCTTAAGTTTATGTGGATTAGATGCCAAAGTTTTATTTGATTCCGGTGCCACGCACTCTTTCGTATCTTTAGGCTTCTGTCGTCATATGCCTGTGTTATGTGAACCTTTATCTGTGCCTCTCTTGATTCAAACACCAGTAGGAAAATCTGTTACAATCGTTGAAGTATTTAGGAATTGTCCTTTAAGTGTCGAGAATCAAATACTAGAAGTAGACTTACTCCCTTTTGAGATGGTAGATTTTGATCTTATCTTAGGTATGGATTGGTTGGGTAAGCACCATGCGGTGATAGATTGTCGTAATAAAGAAGTAAACATCCTAAGTCCAGAGAAGCCTGAAATCTATATTGTTGGTGATAGAAAGATATTGCCTGTTTGCCTCATTTCCACCCTAATAGCCCGTAAGTTGTTAAGAAAAGGATGTGTTGGATATCTGGCCCATGTAGTTGATGTAGAGAAGGATAAGATTGAATTGAAGGATGTTTATGTTGTGAGGGACTACGTGGATGTATTCCCTGAGGATTTGCCAGGACTTCCTCCAGAGAGAGAAGTGGAATTCTCGATTGAAGTATTACCTGGTACTGCACCAGTGTCCATGGCACCATACCGGATGGCTCCGGCAGAGTTGAAGGAGTTAAAGACTCAACTGCAAGAACTGTTGGATAAAGGGTTTATTCGACCCAGCAGTTCGCCTTGGGGTGCTCCTGTATTGTTTGTTAAGAAGAAAGATGGATCAATGAGATTGTGTATAGATTATAGGCAACTGAACAAAGTAACTATTAAGAATCGATATCCGTTGCCTAGGATTGATGATTTATTTGATCAATTGAAGGATGCTCGTATATTTTCTAAGATTGACCTAAGGTCAGGTTATCACCAGCTGAGGATTAAGGATGATGATGTATCAAAGTCTGCTTTTAGGACAAGGTATGGACATTATGAATTTTTGGTGATGCCGTTTGGATTAACGAATGCGCCTGCAGCTTTTATGGATCTTATGAATCGCGTATTTCGTGCCTATTTGGATAAATTTGTGGTTGTATTTATTGATGATATATTGATTTATTCAAGAGGTCAAGAGGAACATGAGGAACATTTGAGAATAGTGTTGGAGATATTAAGACAGAACCAGTTATATGCCAAATTCTCTAAGTGTGAATTTTGGTTAGAGAAAGTACAATTCTTAGGTCATGTAATTTCTGGAAAAGGTGTAAGTGTCGACCCTCAAAAAGTTGAGGCTGTGATGAATTGGGAACGACCTACAAGTGTGACGGAAGTAAGAAGTTTCTTGGGTTTAGCTGGATATTATCGTAGGTTTATAAAAGACTTCTCAATAATTGCTATACCAATGACCCGGTTGACCAGGAAGGGTGTTCCTTTTGTTTGGAGTGAAGAATGCGAGCGATGTTTTAATGAGTTGAAAGAGAGATTGACTACCGCTCCTGTATTGACTCTTCCATCAGGATTGGACGGATATGTGGTATATAGTGATGCTTCGCATCAAGGCTTGGGTTGTGTGCTGATGCAGCATGGTAAAGTGATAGCCTATGCGTCAAGGCAGTTGAAAAATCACGAGAAGAATTATCCAACTCACGATCTAGAATTGGCAGCCATAGTATTTGCTTTGAAAATCTGGAGGCATTACTTATATGGGGTTACATGCCAGATCTTTACAGATCATAAGAGTTTAAAGTACCTGCCAACACAGAGGGATTTAAATTTGAGGCAGAGGAGATGGATGGAGTTCATTAGTGACTATGATTGTTCGATCGAGTACCATCCTGGAAAGGCAAATGTGGTCGCTGATGCCTTAAGTCGCAAGATTAGAGTGAAAGAACCAAAGGGTGAGATGAAGGATTTAGGTGTGAACTTTGGCGTTGGAGTCAGTGGGAGTTTGTTGGCTCAAATAAAGGTTAGACCGGTACTGATTGAAAGAATCTTAGAGTTTCAGAAGAATGATGAAAAGATTAAAAAGATAATTGAGGAAGTAAAGAGTGGCACTAAGACTGAATTCGTGGTGAGAGAAGATGGAGCCTTAGTGATGAATGGAAGGATAGTTGTGCCACAATCGGATGAATTAAAAAGAGAAATTTTAGAAGAGGCTCATAGTGCTTCGTATACGATGCACCCTGGTAGTACGAAAATGTATCGTGAGTTGAAGATGGCGTATTGGTGGCCTAATATGAAGCGAGAAATAGCTGAGTATGTATCTAAGTGTCTGACATGTCAACAAGTCAAGATTGAGCATAGACACCCAGCAGGATTGTTGCAACCTTTACCTATCCCTGAGTGGACATGGGAACACATCACCATGGATTTCGTATTTGGCCTCCCAAGAACGTTGAGAAAGAACGATGGTATATGGGTAATAGTCGATAGACTTTCGAAGTCTGCACATTTTATACCAATCAAATCAACCCATACCCCTGAGCAGTTAGCGAAGATATATGTTGATCAAGTGGTGCGATTGCACGGAGTGCCGATAACAATTGTATCAGATCGTGATGCTAGATTTACATCAAGGTTTTGGGGAAGTTTTCAAGAAGCGATGGGTTCGAAGTTGAGTTTAAGTACTTCATATCACCCCCAATCGGATGGTCAGTCAGAAAGAACTATTCAAACGTTGGAGGACATGTTACGCGCTTGCGTGTTGAGTTTTTCTGGAAATTGGGATGATGAGTTGCCTAAGATAGAATTTGCTTATAATAATAGTTTTCATGCTAGTATTAGGATGGCCCCATTCGAAGCATTGTATGGGAGGAAGTGTAGAACTCCAGTTTACTGGAATGAGATAGGGGAAAGGAAAATCTATGGTTCGGAGTTGGTCGAAAGATCAGTCGAGAGGATAAAGTTGATAAGACAACACTTAAAAGTTGCGCAGGATAGACAGAAAATGTATGCCGATCGTCGTCGAATAGACTTGTCATTTGAAGTAGGTGATAAAGTGTTTTTGAGGATTTCTCCATGGAAAGGAGTGTTGAGATTTGGTAAGAAAGGGAAGTTGAGTCCCCGTTATATTGGTCCATATGAGATATTAGATAGAGTTGGGACAGTTGCTTATCGGTTAGCTTTACCCCCAGAACTTGATAGAATACACAATGTTTTTCATGTGTCGTGTCTACGAAAATACATTCCTGATGAATCCCACATTCTCGAATCCCAACCGGTTGAGCTAGAGAAAGATCTTACGTATGAAGAGAAACCGGTGAAAATCCTTGATCGTCGAGAGAAAACATTGAGAAATAAGGTAGTAGCCTTAGTTAAGGTATTGTGGCGTAACCAACGCGTCGAAGAAGCGACGTGGGAGCGAGAGGAGGATATAAGAAGCCTATACCCACACCTCTTTGAGTAGAGGTTAGTTATTGAATTGTCTTTTTATGTGTGTTGAGTCTTGATGTGTTGTCTCTTTGAACTGATTTGTTCCTATGATATATGTTGATCTTGATTTGTGATATGATGGCTCGGGTTGAAACATCTAGTTGTTATTGGATAAGATTAGAGTTGTTGATTGAGCTATGTCGTTGAGGGCCTTAAGTCGTGACAAATTTCGAGGACGAAATTTTTGTAAGGAGGGTAAAATGAAATAACCCGTCCCGTAGACATGCTAAATAAATATTATTTTATTGCCCGAGAGAGTGATGTGTCAAAAATCGTAAGACACGTAGAATTTTTAGTCGAAAAATAAATCGAGTCGTGGTCGAAATATAAATTTGGGGCGTGTGTGTTGCATGTGCACTACTTGATGATAATTTAAATTTAGTCTATTTACATTTCCACCCCAACACTTTAGAAAATTCAAAAATGTGCCAAACTTGGCCTCCACTCAAGTTGGACACTTGTCCATCATGCACCAAGCTTCTCATGAAAGCTTCTCTTTTTTTTTCCTATATCATTGTCTAAAGATTGTCTACCACCCTCATTTTCATCTTCCAAAACAAACAATCCTCCACCATACTCCCTCCATCTAGCCGACTCCCTCCCCTCTCCTTACCCTCAACAATTTTCTTCCATTATTCTTGATTTGGAGCTTAGCACAAACTAGAACATTTCCTATACATCAAAGGTATAATTTCTTAAACTTTAAACTATTGTTTTTATGGTGTTGACCTTTAGTCAAAATTGAATCTTGAAGAATAAAACTTAAGTATAACCCCATGGATGATGTTATAACTCAAGTATATGTTGATATATGTTGGTGTTTGGATTATCTTATGGCCTATATTTTTATTTAGAAGTTTAGATCTAAAAATACCTATTTTATGAGAAAATACGAAACGTATACTGTATATGCCCAGAAAATTCTGAAATTTTATAAGCACGTAGAGCTCTGAAATAGAAGAATCTGACAACAAGAATTTCTTAAATCGGATTTGTTTTGTATTTACTGTGATTTTTGGAAGTTTAATAGCTAGATTCGTTTTTAAATGGGAAATAAATACTTAAACGTGTCCAAAAATTCTGAAACTTTATTTTTGACAATAATCTGCCCAAAACAGTCGACACACCAAATCTGGGAATTTTTGAAAGTTGTTTGGTATTTCTTCCGTAATTTGATATTTTTAGTGCCTACAATTGAAATAAAATACAAAACGAGTATTAATTGAAGAGGGAACTGAAAATGGATATTTTTATGAAACTGAAAACTGTGTTTTGAACATGTAAAATAAATTTTGTATTTTTCTAAGGTCGTTTGATATTTTTGACTAATTAAATTGTTAAAAGAGGATTTAAATGAAACGAAAATTATTTTGGTGTTAAAATATCTGATATGTATTTTTGCAGAAACTTGGAAGGTGTGTTTGACCTACGTTTCAAATTTCATGATTTGTGAAGAAGGTTTGATAATTATTTTGATTTAAGGATGTAAAAAGGGCTAGAAAATGCTTTTAAATGAAATAAATATCAAATGGACACAAATATTTAAATGGGCAGTAGGTTTGGACTTAGAAATAATACTTTGACTTTGGAAAAACATTTCATGAGTTTTTGAAGAGGTTAACTATTTATTTTGAATTATAGGTAATTAAATGAGTTTAAATGGTGAAAAATAATAAATGGGTGAAAAATGGAATTTGGGCAGAATGTTTAACCTTAAAATGAATATTTGGACTTATGAAAATTATTTAAGTGTATAAGATTGAGTTTTACCACTTAAATGAGATTTTTGATATTTAAAGTGGCCAATAAATAGTTTAAAATGAGAAAATTTGAGAAGTGAGTCAAAAATCATCCATGGGCAGAATACTTATGATTTTTGGGTATTTTTGAAGATAAAATAATTATATGAGAATTTACAAAATGATTTGAACAAGTGTTGGGCACATTCGAGGCCGAAGGGTATTTCAGTCATTTTACAAGTTAAGGGCATTTTTGTCATTTTACAAGTCGACACGATATCTATCCTTAAACATAATTTAATGCATTGGGGCATATTTTTGGATACATGAGAGTGAGCCTAATATGAGAAACCAACCTTGAGAGGTATAAATAGTAAGGAAACCGAGACAGGGGTAGAATGGTCATTTCACACCTCGGTAGATTATTAATGCACTCTTACGCTATTTAGGAGTTCAGGAAGGACGCACAAGGAATATATAGGTGTACGCTAGTTGCTCTAGCATCAGGTGAGTACTTATCTCACGGTTGTTTTATGCGATACATTCTGTTTATGCGAATTGTTATATATATGTATGTTGTGGTTCTATATGACGTGTTAGTTGAATTGTTGGTCATGATACAATGAGTTATTGAATTGATATAAAAACGAGTTGTTGAATGGATATAAAATGGGTAGTTGATTTGACATATAATGAATTGGTTGTTAAGATGATATATGACATGTCCAGTTGTTGAATTGAAATGTTGATTATCATGGTTGGTTGAGATATGTTGAGTTGATATACGATGCGCGTAGTAGTAACCCCAGTTTCCACTGGAGGGCGCTTATAATACATGTTGAGTAGATATCCGGAGCGCGTAGTAGTAAACCCCAGTTTCGGCTGGAGGGCGCTTATGATAAAACCTTTATGTCGACGGGCATAAGGGTCTCCCCTGCAGGACGAGTTGTTGTTGTAGAGATGGATTGTAGTATAACCCAGCTATATGACTGGATGATTACCATCTAAAAGGGTGGATCGTTGTTAAACCCATATATTGATGTGGATGATAGCCCCCTTAACCGGATTATTAAGTTGATATTACAGTTGATGAGTTGATTCTATAAAGGTTGAGATGACATTTGATACGTTGAGTTGTGAAGATGGTATATATACATTGAGATGATATTATGTTGCTTATTTTAATTGACGTTTCTTATATTACTATGTGTACTTCGCTGTTCTTTTATATTAGTATGTTGTTAGATCATTGAAGGTAAGTTGTCCCTATCGACTCCTACATGTATATCTTTACTCATGGGCATAATGTGTGGTATACACCACCTGTGTGGTAAGTGTTCACCAGCTTTATAGCTGACACCCCCCTTCTCCAGATTGACAGTTAATCATAAGGAATTGAACGTTGAAGTCTAGTAGCTGCGTATCGTTATAGCTTGGAGGTGAGACGGTGGTGGCTAGGAGTCCTCAGCAGTCATTCTCATTGATGTTTTGTTGTCTTGGAGACATATCTATCATTGTTGTCATTCTAAAACTATCATTTTGAAACTTGATGTATTTTCCAGATGTTGTATTGTTTATGGTTGTTACTTCACCACGATGGATATTTTCTAATTCTCAAATGAAGTCGTTTTTAAGTTGTCATCCATCGACTGGTGACTCTGATGTTACATGTTGTTGACGATCCCAACCTCAGGGGGGCCCACCTGGGGCGGGTCGTTACAATTAGGATCTCCCTCAGTTCGTGTGTTTTTACTGTTTTGTCCTAGGAGTGGTATTGGATGTATTGTATTGTATTGTATTGATGTTGCTGAGTCATAGATTTTGATACCCCGATGGATATGTTTTAACACTTTCAGTAAATCATATTTTTCGTTACCATTATTTATTTTATTTCATTTAATGTCAGTTAGATGTATGTTTTATCGAGTCATCCATCGAGTGGTGACTCTGGTTTCGGATTTGATATCGAGCCTAACCTCGAGGCGGCCGACTCGGGGCGGGTCGTTACAGGAACAGTATCCAACCGCATTGGAACTCAATTTTAGAATTGAAATTGAATTCGAAGTGGATTTTAGTATTCAAATTGAATACAAATTCGAATAGTGATATAGAAATTGAAATTCAACGATATCTGATTATATGTGTAAGATATTTAATCCGAATTAAGATATTCATATTTTGTTTATTTATATGAGAAAGAAGCTTAAATATAAAATATGACAAATATCGATTAGAATTTCGCACTTGAATTAAGTATTCTGATCGAATACGATTATGGTAGTCGATCTAATAAAACTATTAAGCACAATCTATTAGTCTGTCCGAATTAGCTTATTGTATTCATAATTTAGTTTTCGATTAACTTTATATAACTCATGATAAAACTAGCTAAACCAAAACCCACATATATAGGCCCGCGGGCTAAACTTACTACTTAATATTTTCATACGTCTCTTAATAACCTACTTTGAATATTTTCATACGTCTCTTAATAACCTACTTTGAATTCTCTCCATCTACTTTTGAGTTATCACCATACGCCTCTTCAACTTACTTTGAATTACCGTCAGAAGTAAAAAACTGCACAACAGCGAACGAACCCCAGAGCAAAATCCAAACTTTACATCGGCGCACACCATCATAACAACAATGAAAATTCTTCATCTCAAAATTTTGGGCATTAAGTAGGTATGATTTGATTGTATATTTTTATAATTGTTTATTAGAGGTATGATTTTGTTTATTAGAGCAAAATAAAACTGTTTCCTTTGTTATAATTCAGAATTATCGGTGCCCACGATCATTGCAGCAAGTAAACTTCTTCCTCTCAAGAATTTAGAAGACACCCATTAAGTAGGTATGTTTTGATTGTATATTGTTATAATTATTTTGATTAGAGTAAAATAGATTTAGCGTTATTAGTTTGATTTTGTGGCTACTAGATTTAGCATTATCTGGTTGTTACCTTATCAGATTTATAAATGTTATATAAAGGAAAGTTGAATCTGATTTGTAGTAATTTTAGACTTAGTTACCCTATTTGATGGTTTTATGAGGTTGAACCTTAGTAAATATCTGTTAGTTGTGTTCTTTCATCTAGTAAGACATGGCTAAATTAAGTTACATGTTCCTCGTATTATACGAAGTTCCATGAAGTTGGTCATGGAACAAATTAAGAGTATGAGAATGGGAATTAGCTAATCTTGTGATTGAACATTATGCGCCTTCTGTGAACAGTATGCGGATGTGAATTAGTTGGATTAGCTCATGTTAATTTTGATTCGTTAATTTTGTGTTTGAACAGTATGCGAATGTAGATTGGTTAAATTAGATGCAATATAATTTTAATTCGTAAAATGATGAAATTTAAATTATTTACAATTATATTAATAATAATATTACATTATTATTGTAAGATAGTTATAAAATAATGAAATTTAAATATGTTTTAAAAACAAATTTTAAAATTAGTACTTATACCAAAATTCAAAACAAGTTAACAAATAAAACATTACTATTTATTAAGAATTTAGAGAGTTAATTTTATTTTGATTTTTTAGTTTTTTATGATGAGTCGGGATTGGATGAATGCGGATAGATTATCTGAAGAGTATGCGAAGGGTAGAATAGTTTTGTGGTTATGCAATTAGGAATATTAAGAAGTCAACCTTAATTACATGTCCATGTCGAAAATGCTTGAATGTGAAAGAGGTTAATGGTAGGGATGAACCTATACGTTTTGGAATCATCATGGTGAGAGAAAAAGGAAATGTGGTTCAAGTCATTTGAGCTCATATTATATATTGGGATTTGAACTCATGACCTTTTACACCTATCTAACTAGTGATCAACCGGTTGGACAAAGCTTCTTTTTTGTTGTTTTAAGATAGAACTAGTCTCATATATTTCAGCCATCAAAAATTTTATAGGGGCAAAACGATGTAGGAGTTTGGTATCCGACACTAGAAAAATAAAGTCGAACTATTTCCGGTATAGAATCATAAAAATCGGTGGCCTTCTATTTTTAAATTTTTTTTAAAGATTAAAAAAAGTAATGCGAATCATAAAAATGCATTTTTCACCCAGAAAAAGGGGTTTTTGAGGGCGAAAACTGGACCAGACCACCTCCGGTAGTCTGCCAGCGCCGTCGTCTCGAAAAAATACATGAAATCAATATAAAATTTGCCTCAATCGGACACCCGAGCGCAAAGTTATGGGCGTTTGAAGTTTCGGATTACGACACAAACCTATTCATTGAAGAAACCAAAAGTGCGCTGATAATTTAAATATTTGTATTCGAGGAATTATAACAAATGTGTATCTTGCCATAGTGGTAAGGATAGATTATTTAAGTCATATACTTTTTTCAATAGCAGGAGTTCGAACCTCCCCAGTAACATTATTTTTCACCTATTTTCTTACTTAAACTTTCTTCACATACTCCATTTCAATTCCAAGAATCCAAACGCCCCCCTCCCCCATTCTTCACATGCTCCATTTCAATTCCAGAATTTAAACGCCCCCCTCCCCCATTCTTCACATACTCCATTACAATTTCAAAATTGAAACGCCACCTCTCTCCCCCTCCTCCTCCATTGTTCACTTAACAATAATGATTTTAGTTTTACTTATTTTTTATTACATATTTTTCTAATTTTAATTTTTTAGTATTTTTAGATTTTAGTTCAATTTTGTTAATTAACTCTATCAAATTAAATTACTGTATTGATCTGATTTTAGTTTCTTAATATTGGTTGATTTTATTTCTATTATTAAATAATTAAATCTTGATTTTGGATATAATGTCATTTTTTAAAATTGGGTACTTGAAAGTTTTGAACCACTGACCACAACCCAAAAGCGACAAACTCAATCCAAAACTTTAGTTGGTGTTTCCAATGTTGGATATTTTTTTATGTGTTTTATGTCGCTAATTATGTGATTTTGAAAATTGGGTACTTGAAAGTTTTGAACTATTATAATGGAATTATTATGTTGCAGTTTAATTAACAAATTATATGTGTTTTCTGAAAGTGGGTACATGAAAGCTAAGAACTTTTTAATCTCATTATCATGTTGTTTATCCTGGTGAAACGCTGGTTATTCAGTAAACTCTTAAGAAATTAAACAAATTTAGTTTCGGATTACGACACAAACCTGTTTACTGAAGAAACCAAAAGTGCGCTCATAATTTAAATATTTGTATTCAAAAGAGCTCGGCATAAATAAATAGAAATCCTAGTTTCCACCCACAGGCAACGAACCAATCCCAAAATAAGGACAGGGATCCAAAATAAGTCGATCAAAAAAACAAAGGATTATTATTTTAGCTCAACTGAAGCTTCTATGATTGAAATTTATACTGCAATTATTTTAAATATGTTTATGTTTTCCTCATTGTCAAAGCGCATCTCCAATTCACACCACCATATTTTCAACCTCATATTTAAATGAGAGGGAGTTCCTAAATCTTCAATTAGAGTATTTTTAGGACTAAAGAAAGACTTTTCTACAATAAAATCTTACCCGAGAGAGACAAAAAACATATGTGCGAACACAAGTAGGAGAGATTTCTAAAGGTGATATATATGACAAATCAAAGGTCAGATACGCAAAATATAAAGCAAAAATACTTAAAACCTGAGCCAGTTCTCTCAGCACCAACTTGCATATTACATCTGCAGATTTCTTTCTTATTGATAAACAATTATTCTCACATACATCTATAGAACCCTCGTCTGAAATAGAAGCAGAAGCTTTCCCATATCAGGAGCAGATGATGTGCTTTCATTATAATCTTGTTAATCTTTTATACTAAAATAAATGTAAGACCTCTATCAGAATAAATCTTAACCTCAGATACAACCAATAACATTGACTAGAATCAAGATTGTGAATTGTAGGCACATTCAATATATACAGAAAGTAGCAATTGTAGCCAGATATACTATCATTTTTGTTGAACTTCTTTCAAGCATTTTATCAAACACCTTTTTATGTGTTCTTGAGAAAAACAAAGAATAAGAAACCATCACATTGGATCACAAAATTAAAATATTAATTACATAATTAATCAAAGAAGTGTACAATTAATCAATTACCCATCATATAAACATTACCCAATTAACAGTATAAACATAAAATTAAGATACTTACCAGATTTTAGGTTGAGATGCTGAATAGGGAAGCAGAGCCGTAGAGGCAAAACAATTGATCAACCACGCACGCAACCCTACTCGATGCTCATCCTCATCCACCCTTACCCGCGCTCCTCTTCTCTGGTGATAGTACGCCACTGCCATTGAGATGGACAAATATTGAGAAAAACGCCATAGAGATAGACAAATATTGAGAAACGGCGCCGTTTTAAGTTTTGTTCAAGAGGGGCAGAGGGATTTGAAAAAAAATGGGCTTTTACGTTTTTTCTGAGAGAGGGAAACAAAAGGGTTGTGGCGGGAGGTAATTCCTCATATAATAATTGTGATATGAAGTATGAACTGCTTACCCGCCCAAAATTATATGAAATTATGATAATGAAGGAGAAGGTTTGATTTAATTTGGTAGTATTTAATATTTATGAAATCGTCCATATATATGCTAAGCAAAAATTACGATTGTATCTCTCCTCTAATTTGATGTGTAATATGTCAAGATGTTTTGGTGAGGGCATAATAGTCATCGTATTTTTAGTAACATTATTAAAAGTATTACAATAAAATACACTTTTGTAAAATAAATCACAATAACAATAATATAATTATAATAATAAATTATTAGTGAAAACTTATGTTTCTTCTATTGGTGTCTCGTAATAAAACCTTATTATTAATATATAATTAGGGATGAATTAAGGATATGTTTGTCATTGTTAATTAATTTTTAATTATAAATTACAATAAAATAATGTTATTTCATAATAAATTACAATAATGACATTATTTAAAAATTAAAACAAAATTATATTTATTCAAGTAACATTTCATAATATAACCTTAATATTTAGATATGATAAACAATTTATATATTATAACACTTTGTATAACATATTTATCTTTAAAATTACATCATTTAAAAAGCACGACAAAATTATATGTTCGAGTATTATTTTAAAAAATATATATTATTGATTTATGATAAATCTTATTATTTGTAATACCATGAGATCTGAGATGATGCATGAGTTTTGAGATGAATTAAAAGAGTTTGAGTTAAGATGAAGAGAAGATGTTGATGATGAAAATGGATTATGGTCTTAAAAAGTCTTGGTGAATTGGTGATGACGAGGTTCGGTGATAATGAATATTCATATGTCGAAAACTTTAAAATTCAATCAGAATATTCGACTCAAATTCGAACATTTATATATAATTTATTAATTAATATGAAAATATCAATCTTCATCCGTCGACTATCGAACTTAATTCAAATATTAGCGGAACAGTATCCAACCGCATTGGAACTCAATTTTAGAATTGAAACTGAATTCGAAGTGGATTTTAGTATTCAAATCGAATACAAATTCGAATAGTGATATAGAAATTGAAATTAAACGATATCTGATTATATGTGTAAGATATTTAATCCGAATTAAGTTATTCATATTTTGTTTATTTATATGAGAAAGGAGCTTAAATATAAAATATGACAAATATCGATTCGAATTTCGCACTTGAATTAAGTATTCTGATCGAAATACGATTATGGTAGTCGATCTAATAAAACTATTAAGCACAATCTATTAGTCTGTCCGAATTAGCTTATTGTATTCATAATTTAGTTTTCGATTAACTTTATAGAACTCATGATAAAACTAGCTAAACCAAAACCCACATATATAGGCCCGCGGGCTAAACTTACTACTTAATATTTTCATACGTCTCTTAATAACCTACTTTGAATATTTTCATACGTCTCTTAATAACCTACTTTGAATTCTCTCCATCTTCTTTTGAGTTATCACCATACGCCTCTTCAACTTACTTTGAATTACCGTCAGAAGTAAAAAAACTGCACAACACCGAACCCCAGAGCAAAATCCAAACTTTACATAGGCGCACACCATCATAACAACAATTAAAATTCTTCATCTCAAAATTTTGGGCATTAAGTAGGTATGATTTGATTGTATATTTTTATAATTGTTTATTAGAGGTATGATTTTGTTTATTAGAGCAAAATAAAACTGTTTCCTTTGTTATAATTCAGAATTATCGGTGCCCACCATCATTGCAGCAAGTAAACTTCTTCCTCTCAAGAATTTAGAAGACACCCATTAAGTAGGTATGTTTTGATTGTATATTGTTATAATTATTTTGATTAGAGTAAAATAGATTTAGCGTTATTAGTTTGATTTGTGGCTACTAAATTTAGCATTATCTGGTTGTTAGCTTATCAGATTTATAATGTTATATAAAGGAAAGTTGAATCTGATTTGTAGTAATTTTAGACTTAGTTACCCTATTTGATGGTTTTATGAGGTTGAACCTTAGTAAATATCTGTTAGTTGTGTTCTTTCATCTAGTAAGACATGGCTAAATTAAGTTACATGTTCCTCGTATTATACGAAGTTCCATGAAGTTGGTCATGGAACAAATTAAGAGTAAGAGAATGGGAATTAGCTAATCTTGTGATTGAACATTATGCGCCTTCTGTGAACAGTATGCGGATGTGAATTAGTTGGATTAGCTGATGATAATTTTGATTCGTTAATTTTGTGTTTGAACAGTATGCGAATGTAGATTGGTTAAATTAGATGCAGTATAATTTTAATTCGTAAAATGATGAAATTTAAATTATTTACAATTATATTAATAATAATATTACATTATTATTGTAAGATAGTTATAAAAGAATGAAATTTAAATATGTTTTAAAACAAATTTTAAAATTAGTACTTATACCAAAATTCAAAACAAGTTAACAAATAAAACATTACTATTTATTAAGAATTTAGAGAGTTAATTTTATTTTGATTTTTTAGTTTTTTATGATGAGTCGGGATTGGATGAATGTGGATAGATTATCTGAAGAGTATGCGAAGGGGTAGAAGAGTTTTGTGGTTATGCAATTAGGAATATTAAGAACTCAACCTTAATTACATGTCCATGTCGAAAATGCTTGAATGTGAAGAGGTTAATGGTAGGGATGAACCTATACGTTTTGGAATCATCATGGTGAGAGAAAA
>QFAX02000192.1:0-61047 GCA_003412495.2 Echium plantagineum
GTTGACTTATGAACACTATATATATTATTCAGTGGTGTTGAACAGAACGGAACACCAGTGTGTATTAGTAAATGGTGTCACTAAAAATATATCTAAAATGAGATTATACTAAATTATTTATTAGTGAAGAAATATATCTAAAATGAGATTAATACTAGTAAAGATATATAATATCTATATGGTGTTATTGAAGAAATATGCAACAACAATGTATATTATTCAGTGGTGTTATTGACATGAGACTGAGAAAAATCATTGGTTTTTGATTGATATTAAATTAGAAAAAAAGTTATACTTCAATTTATTTTAAATGAGATTAATACTAGAATTCATATTTTCGACATTGGTGAGCTGAAGTAATTATTGCATTTAGCTTCCTCTTTCCAATCTCAATTAATTGCTAATTACTCTATCATAATATACTCGAAATACCACTTATTGTTTTTTTTTTCCACTTAAAGATGTAAGGACAAAAATACCCAATTACATATGAACCATAGGATTAAAATATCACTTAAACTCTTAATCTAACGGCTAGATAGTTGTGAGCACCATGTGAGCATGACGTCCTAAGCATACAAGAATTTTCTCATCTTTACTAGTATTAATCTCATTTTAGATATATTTCTTCAATAATAAACAATTCTAGTACTGATTTACACACTGATTTACAGCTCCTTTCCATTAGCTAACTCTATCCGGCATCCCTATGTTCAACCACGAGGACTCGTGTCTTCTTCATACTGCAGCATTTCCACTACTAGAGGCTCCTGTTGGCGCACACAAATTTTCGTCAACTCAACCCGATTGAATCCATTCTTATATAGTACACACATTTTACTGATTGTTTTACACAAGAACGAGCATTAAACCAGTAAC
Organism: Echium plantagineum; assembly: GCA_003412495.2. Lineage (NCBI taxonomy): Eukaryota > Viridiplantae > Streptophyta > Magnoliopsida > Boraginales > Boraginaceae > Echium > Echium plantagineum. Next base: position 880 of record QFAX02000192.1, read on the forward strand.
ACATTTTTTTCTCTATTTATATGTAAGTAAAGCCAAGTGAAAGGGATGAAGAGTCGAAGAACCTGCATCAGGAGGGAAAGGGTATTCATGTAGATGATTGCAAGATGACTTCTCTTCATATCTACAGTTCAGGCACACAATCCTCAACTCGCATTCCTATAATTTGAGGGTCACAACTCACAATTAAACACAAATCTCAATGGACATAGGCCAGGGAATAAGCATGAACATTAGGGAAAAAGACCAATATAATCTCAAATTAAAAAAGCTTGTATACCTTCAGCCAAGAATTTATGAAAATGTTCCAGAGGAAGCTTCTTGAACGGTTTTCTACTGTCAACAGTATATAACACACTTTCAAGCTCTATGGCTTTCATTTCTCCATAACATACTCTGCTCATGTTCGGGCAATCACTGAACTCTAAATCTGTGAGTGACGGTAGATCAAGGTGGTGATTTGGGTAGCAAGAAAACATTCTTAGTTTAGATTTGGGACCAATGTTCAACAATTTGAGTTTTGGCAATGATATTTTTCCCTCAATAATGGCTTCTCTATGTGACGTCTCATCCTCCTCACGTCCAATAATTGCTTCCATTAGTTGATTACCCTTCAAATATAGTTTTTCAAGACTCACAAGCATGTTGGCAAGAGTAGGTGTTAGCAAATATTGTAAGCCATTACATCCTTCAACTTCTAGTGACATCAAAAGATGAAAAGCACATATCTGTTTCGGAGGGTTGGTTAAGCTTATCACGGGGTTTGGTAGTGCTCGTGGAAACATACTCCCGTTCAAACATGAAGAAAGGCGTTGCACAATATGAGGCTTAGAAAGTTTGATGAGGTGTATCCTCCACTGATGGAACGATCTCTTCCTGCAGTTCTCGTGGGAGCAGCATCCTCATTAAGTATTTCAACATAGGCAGATTATGCAGAGACAACTTCAGCCGGCCAAGAAAGATAATTTCTCCTTCAACGGATCTTGTAAGAGTATTTACCTCTTCAAAGTCGAAGATAAATTTAGCGATGAACAAGTAGCCCTTCAATAAGCTTATAATCTGCAATTGCTGAGAGCTTATCACAATAGTTTACCGTCATGCGACGTATCTCAGGAAGAGAGAAGCGTAATTGGTCTAATTGTGTACCCACTACGGATGTTTTCCAATTTAGGAAACAAAACCTGCCAGTTTTGAAAACTTACAATCAAACACTTTATAGTACTAATAACAAGTACGAATAAGACCTACAAGCTAAGAGTAATATGGATCAAACAATATTTGGAATTAAAAATCTTAATATCGACGTGAATGAAAATGAAATATTACCTCACAAGCTTTGTCATCTGGGCCTATGCCCAAAAAGTTTGGCAAACTGACAAGGGTTAATTCTTGCAGTTCTGGGAAGACAATTACTTCTTCTGAGCTCTCTATTGTGTCTTGGTTGCTAATTGTTACTAGTCTCTCCAGTTTGTTGCAACATTCCACAGACAACTTCGAAAGTTGACAGAGAAGTTTGACGGTAGACTTGAGAAATATACTTTCAACATCATGGCAAAGACTAATATCAACGATCTTGAGGTTACAAAGCGATGGGAACTGAAGGTCACCCCACATACTTTCTTTGACATCAACGTCAGACAGACTCACTTCTTGTAATTTGCCCAAAGACCCAATTGAAAGTTCACTGCGAAACCATCTTTCAAAATCTCGTGCATTCTTAATTGATAGTTCCCTTGACAAACCTAACATACCCCACTTATTAGGAAGATACCTCATATCGAAGTTAACCAGTTTCAAGGAATTACACAAATCTTGTTGTAGTACATATCCTTGTCATTTGAGAAGTCAAAACTAATCAACTTCTGGACATTCAAGCTCTCCAGTAAAGTCTTGAAGCATTGACCACTGTTGGTTGAATATTGTACTGTATGTAGCTTTGTTAGTGAACTCACTTCTTTGATCTTAGCACGATGTATTTCCATTTCAACACCTTCACGATAAATACCTAAATACAATTCTTCGAGGTTCTTTAACCTTGATAGGGTGCCTGGAAAAAGGGCATCAGAACCTCTCATATTGTAATATCTCATATCCAGTGACTTCAGATTTGTCAGTTTGGGAAATTTCTTCTGGAATCATTGTAACATGCGAACGGAAGAAGCTGAGAACTGTTAGTGTTCTAAGCCATCCAATTGCAGACATATCTCCTTCTATTGAACAATCTTCAAATGACAATGTTCTTAAGTTAGTGAGATACTGGAGAGTAAAAAATGGAAAGTTGACGATTTTGTGAACTTCTAGAACAAGTAGCTTATTCATGCCCTGATGGAAAGGGTTGAGATGTCCACTTCATCAGCTCTTTCGTTTTCAAAATCCAATCTTAAAAGTTGAAGTTTAGTATAAATCAATGCAGGAGTAGTCTTCTCCAAACTGTTGATCGTCAGCGAGATGTGAGTGCAAAATTCAGAATTTTGTGGCCACTCGTTCAGACCACCATGCCTAACCATATAATTCTGATCACCCTTACTAGCAACTGATAAGCATACATCTCTGACAAACATCATGAAGTTTTACGCAGCCTTCCTCCTCACCAACTAACAAGAGGTGACAATCTTTAGCTCATCAACTATTACCTTCACTCTGTCTTCTAATTCTTCATAGATAAAAAAGTTCCAGATAACCCCATTTTATATTTGACCAAGTAATCTACAATGATTTCATGATCCTCAGGAAATAAAGAACAGATTAAGAGAATGGATCTTTGCTCGTCGCTGTCCAGATAATCATAGCTCAGTTTAATGCTTTTGTAGACTTTATCAGGAAATCCCCCGAGGTATCCTTTAGTCGCCTAAGCATATCTCTAAATGCATATTGTTGTTTTCCTATCAAAAGTTTACCAATCACGACTATCCCAAGAGGCAAACCACCACATTCCGCAGCCACTTCTTTTGCTTCAGGTAAAATGTCTTGATCAGAAATTTGAGCAGTGAGTTTAAAAGAGCCCATGCCTCTTCTTCAGATAGAATTTTGACCTCAAAAATTTTCTGAACTCTCATAACACGGCAGACGCTATCAAGCCTAGAAGTCAGGAGGATCTTAAGTCCTTTACATGTACTGGGGTCAGGAATACCAACCTCGTTCAGATCTAGTTCTTCCCATAGATCGTCCAATATTATGAGAGTTCTCTTTCCTTCATTCCCACCCATCAGTCTATTGTAAAGAAACTTTGCTCTTACCTGGACATTGGTTTTCTTTTCAATATCACTTAGGCCAAGCCGTGAGGCTAGATCATCTTGGATCTTATTAATATTGGCATCTTAGAGACCACCGCGAATGCAACTTCATCAAATAATCTGTTGGCGCTACTTTTAACTTCCTCTGCGATTCTTTTAGCTAGTGTTGTTTTACCAGAGCCAGCCATACCGCATATCCCAATTTCGAATACTAAATCATCTTCCAAAGCATATACTTCTTTCTCAACCAACATTCTCGATTCCAATTCATAAAACTCCCCACGAAAAAGCAATGGGCAACTGAACGGGTTGATTTGGTTGTCCTACCCCGACAAAGTGACTCTCGCCCAGGTGACGAATCATGTCCACGGTCCTTTCGGAGGCTTCTTTACTTGCAGAGTATCGGAAACACACATTAGGAACATTACAACATAAGTAACTGCTCTCCCCATCTTTCGTTCTTTCCAAAAGATCCACTCCCTCATGTTCGAACTCCTGAGATGCTACTATCCAACCTTGCACATCTTGTCTGATAGATTCAGCATTGTTTCTTGCTGTAAGTACATCTCCTTCTATTGTTTCTCTTCTGCCCTTTATCTTCACTATTTCTTGTTCAAGACTCTTGATATTTTTTGTAGTTCCACGTATGTAAAATATAAATTCAATTATTTCAAAAAGTTTTTTACAGGTTCCCTAGCAACTATTGTGGCCGCAGTTGCAGCCATTTCAGTATCAGTTATCGCCGCACAGAACCTGGAAACGAATCAATAATTCTTATACCAGAAATAATCCAATCAGGAAAAGTAACAAGGTCACGGTTATTTGACTTAAACTTATTGGCTAGATTGAATGACAAATAGAGCTACAATAGCTCATTCAAATAAGTACAAAACCACTTGTACCATAAACATCAAATTTGTAGTATCATGGAAAATGTATAGGATTGTTCAACAATTTACCCTTGTTTCAGTAAACACCGACCGGCTCGAAAATGAAACCGTAATCTCGAACTAGTAACCAGACTCTGGACTTTGACTCCGAATGGAACCGGAAATTTGATCATTCTGAATTCTCAAGTTATTTGAAAATTGTGTAGCTTAAGGTATATTTGGTATTTAAGTAATATTCAAATTATGAATTTGTAAATGGGAACAAAAATGAGATTTTTTTCAATTTGGTAAAAATTCCTATTCAGGGATGGAGGGAGTATAAAATTACTTGAATATTTTAATTATCAAAAAATGAAATATGACAATCTTGGGATGAAGGAGTAAATTTGAATATCAATGTGTGGAAAATAAAAGATTACCCTTTATAGTTGATCTTGTTGACAAGTTTGATTAGTTGTATTCAACAAAGAGCAGCAATGGATGAATTGAACAGTTGAGCTCCAAATAACTACATAAATTGATCTTCTAGTTGTCTGATAATCAAGAACTAATAACTCAGTACTCAGTAGTAAGCAGAACGTAAATGGGCCTATTAAACATCAACATCTTAAGAACCATATTTTCTCGATTAAGATTTGACTTTGCCGGTTTAGATTCATGCCGGCCAACATGGTGAGAGGCTTAAGAGCCACTTGATTTATTCATAAATTCCTTTTATATTATATTCAAGTACTGTAAATTGTTTCAATAGGCTTTACTATTTTAATCGTTAGTAAAGTAAGGCTTTTATCAACTTTGATAATTTATCAACAAGTATTTGAGTAAATCACCCTTTGTCTATGACGTTTTCCCAATTTCATCATTTTATTACCTACCAAAGATAAGCTTAACAAATTCAACCATCTTATATCTGAATAAATGGTGACCGAAGTTGGACTTCCAATACCAACCACTTGCTCTGCAATTTCGTGGGAGTTTCATGTTAAATTTTCCACCAATATTATTGTATTCATTTGTTGAAGTCATTCAATCATCATTCACAAAAAGAATGGAAAATCAAGAACACCTTGTTAAGTTTCCAGATGAACTCCTGGAGGAAATACTTTGTAGATTACCAGTTAAATCCCTCCTGCGTTTCAGTTGCGTTTCAAAGTCATGTTACTCTTTACTCTTAAATCCCAACTTCATCAAAAACCATCTCACAAAATCGACCAACAACACCAATTTCAACACCACAATTTCATTTTACAATCTTACAAAGATTGTGAAACTAAGCGTTGCTCTGTTCACTCTCTGCAATCTTGCGATTCTGAGAGACCCGTCAGAGCGGTCAGCTTCTACAAGCATCCATGGACCTACAAATCCGAGGATGTAAGAATTTGGGGTACATGTAATGGTCTAATATGCGTTGGTGTAGGATCTAGAGATGTATACTTATGGAACCCTGCAACGAAAAAATCCACGAAATTGCCATCATCTGGAATAAAAACCAATGGTTCACACTTCACTGCATATGGATTGGGATATGAAGAGGCTAATGATGATTACAAAGTGGTTGCAATTCATGGTCCCGTTGGTGATCATGTGGACAATGAAAAGGAGTTAAGGGTTTATAGCTCAAAGCAGAAATGTTGGAATATTTTCAAGAATGTGAATCTTCATAATGCATTCCTTGTATATTTGGAGCCATTTATGTGAATGGGAAGTTTCATTGGCAGCTAACAGATTTTGCCAATCAAATCAACCATATTGCTGTTCTTGATTTATCAGGTGAAAGATTAAATTATACCTTGTTAACAAATTTACTACATTTCCACATATATACACTTCATTAATCACCAAAGTCACCAATCAACCCCTGTGAATCCCTCCAATTATCGATCGGTTAACATTTACGAAATTTAGCACCCTTAGCAGTTAGCATTCTAAATTCGTCAATGTTAATATGTCCTCTATAGGACATTATGATACCGATAAGAAAGTGATCTGCAGCAGCGTGGCGCCGCCGATGGGTAGTAAGTGAAGAATACAATGGCGGTCTCTGACATTGAGTGAAGTTAATGAAGCCTTTGTGCGTTATGTGACAACAATAAATACCAAGAAAATGATGTTTGGATTTAAGAGAAAATAATATATGGAGTAAGATGGTGTCGATCAAATATTTGAGTACAAATAACCAAATGTCTTACTCATATCCGAATGCCATTATGGGTGAATCCAAATTGTGAAGAAATGGTAGTGAAATCAGATGATGGATTTGAGTTCTTCAATGCAAAAGGGAATTCATTGAGGCACCTGGAGACTGATTTTGGGGGATGTCATCTAGTGGGCATTTATGTTGAAATCCTTAGTTTTTCCTTTGCTCTTAAAATAGAGATTATATTCACACCGCCCCGGGCATTACCTATAAGAATTAGAGTGCAAAGCAGTCTCGACTCTTCATGCAACCAGATTCGATTCCTACTGGGAGGCTAACTTTGTATTTCGAAGTCGTTAACATTCAAGCTTTAGTCCCCTGATCAGACGAGGCACATCCCGCGCCAACCTCTGACATCATACTGCAAGGAGCTGTCAGGACCCTTAGGTTGAGGGTCTCAAGCTTTCAAAGGTTATATTCACGGCTTCTTAGCACACCAAAGAAATAGGTTTTTTTGGCGGTGAAATGACTATTATATGTTTTTTTTTAATTTATTTGGAAGTGAGTAGATGAAAAATTTCAGTTGATGGCAAAATGATCATTTCACTCGAAATAAAACACCCTTATGGTGTGTATAGTGGATCTCATTTTGTTGTATAAAATTTCAAGGTTTCTATTATTTTATTATATCATGTAAGAATGAATTATATAAGATTATATATGTAAGTTTTTATATATTTTAATTAAAATGCATTGTTATTATGTATAATAATAAAATATATTTTGTGGTGTATTTTTTATTATGAATATTCCCTCCATCGTTAAAAGATCGATCTACTATTTTAATTTCCAAAATTAGCATATTTTTATGATTTAATATATGACCAGTCAACTTGATTTAAATAAATATTCTCGATAAGGTAAAAATTTATCACTATCTTTTAAATAATTCATTTATTTGGATAATTGATCACTAATGTTGTGAAATAAATTAGTAACTCTACTACCGCCTATTTAACAGTAGTATGTGGTAGCCTGGAGTGGAGGAATCAAATAAATGGGAATGGAATGACATTTAATTAAATTATTAGGTTTGGTAGTTAGTTAATGGATTTTTTATTAGGTAATTCCATTATCCCATTGAGGTAATACTCATTACCACCAAATTGGGCATAATCATTCATTACTTAGCTTGAAGTAATCAAAAGGAGAAAAAACATGACATAATTGCCCTTACTTACACGTCTCTGACATTTACCTCTCTCTCTATATATATATTCATCACCTCATTAGGTATGAGATATTCATCACCTCATTAAATAATTATAATAATTATGTTTAGTATATCTAAAATATTTAAAAAATTTATATTTCCTTTTTTGGTATACCTAAAATATTTGCATAAAAATTGTTCTATACTATAATTAAATAATTATATTTTAGTATAATTGTTTTTTCATAATATACATTTTAATTTGTTATGACTAAATAGTTTAAAAATTAATTTTATTATTAAAAAAAGGGCAAATGGCTTCTGACATCACTCACGTTTGAAAAAAACCAGTTAGATCACTCATGTTTCAAAACGCCAGTTATATCACTAATGTTTAAAAAGTCACTCATTCGGGTCACTCCATCAGATTTTTGAAGGATATTTATGTCCAAACACATTTTTTCCTTTCATAAGCACCCAATTTAACTCTTGTTAACACATTGACCTCAATCCTCAGATTAAAATTTTTTCGATTTCTTTTTTGATATTTTTTGGATTTCTTTTTTGATTTTTTCTCGATTTCTTTTTTGATTTATTTTTTTATTTTTTTCAATTTCTTTTTCGATTTTCTTCGGAGTTTTTTTTAATTTCTTTTTCAATTTTTTTGTCGATTCTTTTTTCGATTTCGTTTACTATTCTTTTTAGATTTTTTTACTATTTCTTTTTCAATTTTTCTCGATTTTTTTTAGAAAAAAGAAATCGAGAAAAGAAACAAAAAAAAAACGAAAAAAAAGTCGAAAAAACAAAAATCGAGAAAAATTCGGAAAAGAATTGAAAGAAAAAATTGGAAAAAAATCGAAAAAGAAATCGACAAAAAAATCAAAAAGAAATTAAAAAAAAAGCCGAAAAAGAAATCAAAAAAGAAATCGAGAAAAAAATCGAAAAAGAAATCGAAAAAATCAAAAAAAGAAATCAAATTGAAATCGAGAAAAAAATAAAAAAATATAAAAAATAAAAATAAACCGAAAAAAATTGAGAAAAAGTCGAAAAAGAAATCAAAAAGAAATAGAGAAAAAATCGAAAAAGAAATCGAAAAAAAATATCAAAAAAGAAATCGGAAAAACTATAATATTAGGATTGGGGTCAATGTGTTAATAAGAGTTAAATTGGGTGCTTATGAGAGGAAAAAATGTGTATGGACAGAAATAGCCTTCAAAAATCTGATGGAATGACCCGAATGAGTGACTTTGTAAACATTAGTGATCTAACTGGCGTTTTTGAAACATGAGTGATCTAACTGGCTTTTTTTCCAAACGTAAGTGATATCAGCAGCCATTTAAATTATTTTTCTAAAGATAATATTTGGAAATTTCTTATATACCGGAGGCCTCTTTCCGGCACCGTTAGACAACACCAATTTCAATCGCCATTCTCATTCATCTCGGCACAGTGGAACGGGTAACCCGCCTGCTGTTCCATTCAACTACATTTGTTCATGTACTTGACGTTCGAACGACAAAAGCGGATTCAAGCAACTACGGGGAAAGTCACACTTTTACTTCCTGCCTTGACCTCGGTCTCACATCGATCGTCATGTCCACTGAACTCATCATATCACCTCCATCTCATTTATCTCCACAAAATCACCACCAACACGCAACTCTCAAGGTTCTATTTTTTTCTCTATTTATTAATTTTCAAATCTTTTTAGATTCAGTTTTTAATTTCAATCTATGTGCTTGTAGGTTTTAATCTAGTTAATTCCTCAATTTTCACCAATTATCAAAACTTCAAATCGATTACTTTTCAATTAATGTGTTTTTTCCTCAGGTTCGACTAAGAAATTCAAGGATGCAGATGAATTGCAGATTGGTGTTAAGGTAATTGTACCAAAAATTTTGTGCATTCTAAAATTTCGATGGTTGACTTTTTAAATTACGATCTCAACTGTTTGTATATACATCAAATGATATTTGGTGAAAATATGTGAAAAGTTATGTGTTTTAATTGAGATTTTTCAAGTTTATCACTACTTGAAATCTCCCTATTGAATTGAAAGTGAAAGAAAAACAATTCATTGTCAGGAGCAGAAATACCAAAATCACCGGTATATAAAATGTTTCCATAATACTTGAATATCCATAATACTTGAATTTATTCTAAGAGTATATTAGTACTTTTAGTTATGTTGTGAATATTTTACATCATGCCAAATTAAGGAATGTAATTGTTAATAGGAATTGGATTACATTACTACGTTCATACCAAACAAAATAATAAGAATTCTTTCTTCATTCCAATCCTACGTCATTCCATTCCTACGTCATTCCATTCCTTTAGTCATTCCATTCCTACGTCATTCCATTCCTTTAGTCATTCCATTCCTACGTCATTCCATTCCAGGCTACCAGACGCACTATCGATCACTCACGTTTACGAGAATTCTGCGTTCGATCACTGTGTTTCAAGTTTGACTGTTTTCGATCACCGACGTTGGATATTGTGTACAACACAACCAACTATCGCGTTTTTTTTTTTATAAAATGTGATTTTTTGAGTTTTTTACAAGGGTAATTTAGTCATCTTCATAACATTTTTGAGTTTTACAGGGGTAAAATGTGATTGAATATATTGTTGTTGGAATTAAAATTAGAGTAAGTAGTGTTAAAATGGTATGCAAATGACTAAATTACCCCTTCAAAAACTCAAAAAATCACATTTTATCAAAAAAAATAAGAGAGTGGGTCGTTTTGTACGCAATATCCAACGTTGATGATCGAAAATTGAATACAGAAATTGCTAACTAATAGAAAGTTAGAGTATAATATGAGACAAATATGTCTCCAACAAGGTTCGAACCCATGACCTCTTACATGAAAGGTTGGGCCGGATGCCACTAGGCTATTGAGCCATCGGCAATACATAAATTCATTCTTGAATACAAACACGTAAATTAGTACTAGTAATTACTTTTCTAGGTGTACTTTTCAATATTTATTCCGTTTCACTATTTTGGTATGCCGTGTGGATATAGTGTTAGCCCCCATTAATATTGTTGTCCAAAGTAGTAGTAGCAGCTTCGGCATGAAACTTCCAACCTCCTTCCTAACCATTTCTCACCACCTTCATCAATCATCATCATCAACTCAATTTAAACTTAAATAACCAATTAAAAAAATGCCATTCTCAGAATCTGTTTCAAAATGGCAGGAATGCTTCCGGGTGTGGAATGCGCCAGGCGAAGAAGATTCCATCAAAGTGGATTGCTTGATTCATCATCATCAATAACATCTACTACTTCACATAGAGATTGCTCAACAAGGTTTTCTTCTTATAGCTTGTATGCACCAACCAACCATAAATCTCCTCACCTTTCTTCAATGGTACCCAATTTTACTCTCCCCTACAAAATTTTGTTAACTTTTCAATGTTGATCAATGATTTTTGAACTTTAAATCGAAGTAATTTGTTGAAGTATTATATAGTTAGATACATTCGATGTGGTCCAAGTTATACTTCAATAATTTTGATAATTGAAAGTAAAACAGAAAAATCATTTTGGGATGGATGGACTATTTATGTGTTGAATTACTATGAAGGCTTGTTGGTGTTGGAACCATCTCTAATTTAAAATTATATGTGATGTAATTCTAAGCAGCAAAAAATCCAGTAGTATGTCGGAGAGTTTTGGATGAGAAGCTAGACGAAACCGCTAGAGAAGCCAAAGCGAGATTGGATGCCAAGTTAAATACCAACAAAGGTAATTCTAAGAAATGCCAACGGACAGAGTGTAACCCGACAAAGGTTGCGTCGAAAAGGTTCAGTTGGGTGGCGAAATTGAGGTCGGAGGGTGGTGAATGTGCGGTGTGTTTGAATAGTTTCAAGGCTAAGCAGGCGCTAATGGACTTGCCTTGTAACCATAGGTTCCATTCAAGTTGTTTATTGCCTTGGTTAGCCACAAACGCTCATTGTCCTTGTTGCAGGTTGCAAATTTCAATGGAATAACATCGTTTTTCTCTCAGAATTGGATGCATAGATTACTTTTTCTTTTAGATTTGTTACTATGAAATTTCATTTGTCACCAAATATAAGAAAACTTGCAGAAGAAAGATGCATTGGATTGGAGTATGAGTTGTGTTCGAAACAATTTTTTGTTATCTTAGTAATGATTAGGGTTAACATTACAATTTTTTCGTAACCCATCTCCCATAACATGTAACCTCATGGATCAGATCAAAGGGTGCTTGCTCAATCACGAGACCATTCAGATGATCTCATAACCATATAAACATTTGAGTAAGAAAAGCGAGTACCATTTTTGTACAAAACATTTTTGTTAGAATTAGTCATTCCTCCAGTGAAGTGACAAGTGGGAACATCCACCATCCCATTGAATGTTTGTTACTCCGTATAATTTAATAACGTGCTTACCTTCAAATATCTATTTAATTACAATTTAATAAATAAACCACAAATATATTTATTAATTTGACATTTAACTAATTCCACTTAGGAGGATCTCATTGAAGGTAAAATTTCAGTGTCAACAAATAGCTTAAGGTTCTCTCTATTTTCTAGTGTGGCTTCTCTCTATGAACATAGGTTCTCTTCCATCTTCCCACTCCATTTCGCTATCCTCTAGCTTCTTCACTGGTTTGATTATGCAATCCAGCAGCTGTTCCACAGACCTAATTATACATATCGACAAGTACAGCAATCTGCAGGTTGATTTTATTTCTCCGGTATCAAACATTGCTCTTTACCTACAGCATGAAATAGCCTGCAACGTTTCAATGCAGACCACATGATCCAGCAAATGGCGTCATGTAATCTGGTTCAACAAGAATGCGCATCTGAAAGCCCCTGCATGAGTAGAAGTAACACTGCCTTTTGAAGCTAGATAGAAAATGAATATCGCATGTCAGTGACAATGAAATCTCTATAGTTCTCAAAAGGATGAGAGCAGAAGTATTATATCATTAGTACTAGCAGTGAAACTTTTCTCAAGCAAGGAAAAGGAGGATCATGTGATTAATAAGCCACTTTACTTTTTTCCTAGTCGAATTTGCAACACATGAAATTCTACTATAACAGAGAAACTCGGTAAAATTGAATTAGTATACAAGAAAAATATGTACCATAGATAATAAACTGCATATAATTTTCAAAGGAGTAGTAGATTATTTAAAAGCTAGTCACCTTGGCTACCATATAAAAGCAAAACCGAACAACGAGAAAAAATTTCCTATGTTGAGATGGAGCTCTTGGTGAAGCCCTCATTAACATCTGCTCGGCAGAGTGGGCATACGCTGCAATGAACATAAATATGTTGAATGTGAAAATTCATAGACGAGATAATAAGTAAACTGACACAGTGTAGTCCATGATTACCATACCTGTGAATCTCTTTGAGCCATTTATCTATGCATGACACATGGTACTCGTGTTGACAAGGAAGTGTACGTATATTATCCCCATTTTCATACTCATCGAGGCAAATATAACACCTAATGGCAGAGTTCTGTCAGTAAGAGGGGATATATACTCCACAATTCGAAGTTCAAACTTTCATACTATATACCAATAGTAGTCTCAAATGAAAATAGCAATAATTTTATAATTATTAGCAATCATTAGCATGCCAATAGTGGTAGGAAAAATAATTGTAGGTCTAATAAGAAAAAATAGAAAAAGCTAAGTCATTTAAACTGCAAGAAATGGAGAGCAGAAAAGGCTCTTCTGTGGAAAGTGAAGCATTTACAGATACCCTATGCAAACTGTAACAGTTTCCTGTATGTAGAAAGTAATAGCCTTTTCATTATTTTATTGATATATTTCATATAATTCTGGCAGTTGGGAGGAGAATGAGTTAAGTAGTTTAAACAGTTCGCTGTCTACATAATTGAATGAAAATCCTTGCTCAGACACGAACTAAACAGATTGTAGTAAAGTATGGTTTTGATGCAAAAGTGGACATGACTGTATTATTTGTCACAGTTCTTTGTGAATCAAATAACACAGTGATGTCAAGACAACTTGTCCTAGTGGCAAGCATGTTGACACCACTAGCAGAGGTCTCGGGTTCGAGCCCTCTTGCTAGCAAAAGAAAGAGGTTCGAGCGATCTTAATCGCTCACTAGTTTTAAAGCTAGTTGCCCCTTTCTTTGAAGTTAGAATTTATGTTGAATTGATGAATGTAATGGTTACAATGTTATTAATAAAAAAAATTAAAAATAAATAAATAAATAACACAGTGATTATTTGTGGTGCTATAAGTTAACGTAGCTACTAGGTGACAATGAAACACATAGTGGTGATAGTCCAATTTAGCTGGGCATTATAAAGATTTAACATCACATGGATTAAAACCAGGATTACTGACTTGGAAACGTCATCACTACACACGGATTCTTCTGGCTTTTTGTAATTCTTCATAGGTAATGAGTTAACAACTGACTCTTCAGCTGGAAGTCCTGGAACTGAAACCACAGGTAAAGGACCTGATAGGGGTTGCCAATGTACCTCATCAAGTACCTGTATTAATTGTGTGAAAGAAGAAAACATTAATATTGCTGAAGAAAGTTTTCATGGCACTGGTTCATTGCAAGTCTGTTAAATTAGCCATGGATCTAGTGCGATGTTATCTAAAACTTGAACATGCATATTACTTTAATTCTGAAGCAATCAATTATTGCCAATGCCTTGGCAAGCAACATACAAGGTACAAGCAGCAATTGGAGTTGTCGTGCTGAGACGAATTACAATTACAATTATGCTGGGATATGCTCAGGTAAGATATATAGGTTCAGGCTGTAAAATAAAATGATTTAATAAAAAGAATAGAATAGGATAAAATCCATGTTTTCCACCTCCACTAATCTTTGAAATCAAGCATGGAAAGACTACCAAGGACTAATATAAAAAATTTAATTGAACACAATCTTAACAATTTTCAAATCCATCACAAATGTGCTATTACTGAGATCACTGATCTACACAAATCAATCCTAATTTACTCAGGTAATGTTGTTCCCAACAAGATGAAAATTCTAAAACACTAAAGGAGTAATAAGATATTGGTTTCTGAAGATAATCAACTGGTGTTCTTTTCAGTAAGGCAATCCAAAAGTTTCAAAACATCAAGAAACATTGTCTCACGGTAAACGAGGTTACCTCAAATAATGCTTCAGCAAGCATAACTACTCGTGACATACTTGCACTAGTTCCAGAGCTTTCTCCTCTTAAGATGGAGTCGCATGAGCAAGGGCCTCTCTGATGAATACCTGTCAGGCATGTTGTTCTAGGAGCAATATTGTCCAGAGGTGGGCAAGTGAGTCCTAATATCTGAAGACAATCAACAGTTAATATGTTTAATTACAAATCTCCAAATTATAAACGATTCCTGATAAAAAAAACCTTATGAGTCGAGGATCTGTAAATATGAATGACAGAAATGATTACACAAACATCATTACGATAAATAAGTCATTATATGATTCACGAGGACTTTCAAGCCAAAACATCAGACCATGGATGGGAAGGAACCATTAACTGATGAAGTTCGTTAATGCGTCTCAAACTTTTACAAGTATATGAAAAGGAATTCAATTATAAGTCACCTCAGATGTTGAATGCCATTGGTGGTTACTGTTCCGTTGAGCTCCGTTTTCATATGGTCTTAAACTGCCTGCAACTCCCTCGCCCAAAAAATCGCTACTTAGATTACGGAGCCATCTACCGTTAGGTTCTATATTATCGGAATTGTTATTTGAGAAAAAGTTACTTCTCAAATCATGATAACCTCTGGAGCGTCTGGAGAGAGCATCAGAAAATAGCCTTCTATTTCTTCTTTCATTATCCATAAGGGAGGAACTAGCAGATACCTCAGCCACATCGCCAAAAACTGCATTGTCCTCTCTCCTTACCAGACCCCCTTCCGAGTCAATCAAGCCTGAACCTTGCCTCGACGGAAAATTACTAAACTCAGAGAGATCAGATATAGAGCTAGACCATAAGTTAGAGAAGCTTATTAATGCAGTCCCCTGAATTCCGTTTGATGACTCATCTGATGAAGTCTCTGCATCCTGAGACAGTGATCTGCCATGATGAATTTGACTTGGACACATGTCCCTGCTAATGGTGTTTAGACCATTTTCCTCTCTATTGACAGATGAAGTTGAGGTCTGAAAATTATGCCGATTAGCCTGCCGATGAGGAAATAATTGTGTATTTCCAAACAAATGTCCCGTTTTACTACTTGTTGTTGCATTACTAGAACCAACTCTGGATTGAGGAATTCCTCTAGTAGTTACATTTTTGCCAGCTGATCTTCTGGTTTGTGAAGCTGGACTTGTAGATCCAGATCCAGCACTACTGCATGGTGCAGAGTCCTTCCCTGAGGTCCGAAACTTATCCAGGACACAATTTTCGTCAGAATGTACTAGTAATTGAGCTGGATCTTCTTCAACCTACAGAAAACAATGATACTTTATGAAGTCAAAGTGGTGTGCCAAATTTACATTGCTTATTTCCTCTTGTATCAATTAATGAAAAAGTAATAAGTGCATACTGTCAAAATGCAAAAATGTAAACATGGCCATATATAGATTTCTAGGATTTAAATGAGTAAGACAGAAGAAGAATCGGGAATATCTGAAGTATTGTTAACTAATTTCTAATCATAGGCTATGCTATAAGCAAAATTATGCACATCTTTTAAAGTCATGAGACCACTAATATGCATGTAAGCCAAGGGACTCTGGATGAGACAAAATTGTAGCAACTTCAGGCAGTAGACAATTCGGATGTAGTCTGGTGATTAACTTTACATAAAGTAGTTAGAAGAAGACAAAAATCACACGTTTAGGTTATATGTATGGTTTCTGACTTTCTGTGTACTAGTGTGTATGGAGAAATTTGAAATTGATTCAAAGAGGAATATAATTCAAATGAATCGTACAGAGGAACAAAACTGTGCTGGTATATACTTAAAATCGAGCCAAACATATGGGGGCAGATTTCAAAATAAATACAGTTTGCTTAAGAAGGTGAAGATGGATTTTGTATACTAACATTTTGTAATCCTTGGCTACATAAATTGATGTAATTGATAACTTTAGTGAGTCGAAGGAGTGGGATAAGTTTTAGAGTCACTGCACCAGACGTATGGAATAAGTTTATAAAGACAAATCAAATTACGGCTGCACCCAACCAGCAATAGAAGTTGGCTATTAAGAAGGCAAAACAAGTTCAAGCTCTCCAAATAAAAAGAGATGGAATGGTTAGAACGGCACTACAATGGGATTAGAAATCATGTAAAAACAATGTCGTCAAATAGGATGAAGGATGTGCAAAGAGAGTCAGTGAACTCGAGCACATTGTGCAGACCTTGCCAACACTTAAAGGTCCTCACTCAAAAGAGTTCACCAATCTGAGGCCAGAAATTGTTTCACAGGTGCGGTTCATTTGGTTATGGCTAAATTAATCATATTTGAGAAAACTTCAACTCACTCTAATAGCTTACCAGCATCACGGTGTTTGTAACATGAGTTCATAGAGGTATAAGATCAGCCAACCACTTATCATTTCATACTATAGTAAACCATGATAATAAAACATGTTAAAGATGGTATAGGTTCAAAACCCATTAAGCTTTTTTTTTATGATAGTAAAAAACAGAACGGGAACATTGATAGGTCCATAAGCGCTAACTGGAGGATGATACAATTCGTAGGTACATACGCGTATATGTGATATATACATGATACACTTATAGTATGGCGTAATACATGTTCTATGCATCCTTTTTCAGAAAACCGGAATTTTCACGCTAGGTTGAAGTTGAAGTGTTGAACAGTGAAAAGATTGGGTGCATCAATACTTCGGTGCACCCGGTGCATCAGGTACCCATTTAAAGGTTTCACGTGGGTACTGTATCCACTTGAAACTTCATCATTGGTACTTGTACCCAAATTGTAATATAACAATGGTACAATACCACATATTTATCAATCCAAAATAAATATGTGGTATTGTACCATTGTTATAGTACAATTTAGGTACAAGTACCAATGATGAAGTTTCAAGTGGGTACAGTACCCACATAAAACCTTTAAATGGGTACCTGATGCACCGGGTGCACCGAATTATTGATGCACCGAATCCGGACTCTGTTGAACACATCGGGTTTTATAGGCGTTTTTACTAGAACTAACAAATTGATGATTCAACTCCGTATTTCCTCTAGAATCTGGTTAAACTTACATAAATTGAATATTAATGCAGCAAAATAAACGACATTTATTTATATAACTAATCATACGGTAAAGGCCACTTTCCATCAGTCACCAACTAAACAATGAACAAAAATATAATTGTAGAAACAAATTGATATATTAACTTATACTCTCTTTATCCCAAAAATATTGTCTAGCTTGATTTTCAACGATCACAATTCACAAGTGGCAAGAAACTCACATATATCAAAATTAAACAACTTTACAGCTTAACTAACATGCATAACTTTGATTTGGCTAAAATTCATGATTATCATTAACATATCACCTCCAATCCAAAATGACCGTCATATCCACACTGTCAATTACTGATTGTTC
Organism: Echium plantagineum; assembly: GCA_003412495.2. Taxonomy (NCBI): domain Eukaryota; kingdom Viridiplantae; phylum Streptophyta; class Magnoliopsida; order Boraginales; family Boraginaceae; genus Echium; species Echium plantagineum. Next base: position 18,962 of record QFAX02000192.1, read on the forward strand.
ATTGTTCTAATAAATATATAAATATATATATATATATATATATATATATATATATATTAATATGATTAAAATGTTCTAACAAATATAGATTTATATAACGAGATCATATTTCTTTTTTATAATTTTTGAAAATATAGTTTAAGAATAATTTACGTTCAAACTTCAAAGCTTCATTCTATATGCGAAGCTACAATTAATTTGAATTAGAACAAGTACATTAGAAATTGAAGCATCGAAATTAGGTTAGGGGGATGACCTCAGATGGGGCTCCACATATGAAGGAGATGCCTCCTCCGCATGATAAGTAGGATGACCATGTACGTTTGGGATGAGCCCTGCGTGAATCGAGACGGCTGCTGCTTCCTCCCATGAGATAATCGATTCCACTCCTTTCTCTCCTCCCTGTGTAGAGGGGCGGGGGGAGGGTATGGTGATAATATCAACCAAATATTTTCAAAATTATCGACGCAGTTATTACTCGAACGATAAGGTCTGGATTCGAGTATTTGCAACGACAATGTTGAACGGTGGATTTACATATAATGTATGAAGTGGTGTATGTATATATGTATGTAAATATATATGAATGTGTGTATATGTTGTTTATATTTACATTATTATGGTTAGGGAGGAGAGAGGGGGATGAAATAAGAGAAATGGATGAAGTTAATGTGTATAAGTGCGCGACTGTTTCAGAGAGAACCCAAGGGAGGGAGCAATCATCTCTCAATCTCTCTACTCTTTGAAAGTTCGATTCAAGTTTTTATCTACATGAGCTCGAATCCAACTTGAAATATTTTATTAAATTTATTTCGAAAGAATAATTAAACGATAAATTGATCTGATTCATTATAACTTTTAAAATCTTTTACATTTTATTTGAAATTTATATTCATTGAACTTAGAGAAATGCATTCTTCGGATAGTTTAAATCGAATGCTTAATTCAGGCTATTCAAAAAAGATTAAATGTGATGGTCAACTATTTCGAGTCCAGCTCCTCTTCAATTTCGTTCTCTCATGTTCCCTCATGTTCTCCTCCTTTCCATCATTTTTTCACCAATTTTTATATTATCAAAAGTGTTGATGAAGAAAGCTAGCCATATAGAAGACAAAAAATGCTTTTAAGTAGACATTCCATTAACACTATATTAAAAATACATGTCATGCATGTGGAAGACGATAAATTGACCTTAGAATGAAATATTCACCTTAGAAGCAAATTACTTGATTAAATGTCTACTTGGAAGCATTTGTTGTCTTCTGCATGCCTAACTTTCTTCATCAACACCTTTGATAATATAAAAATTGGTGAAAAAATGATGAAAATGAGGGGAACATGAGGGAATGGAATTGGAGAGGAGCTTGACTCAACTATTTCACCTCAATTCAAGCTGTCTCATAGGGGTGTTTTCAGTTGGTCTCAAATCGGCGAAATCGATCCATTTGAACCGAAATTTTACCGACTTGGTTGAAAAAAAATGACACCAAATCGAGATGGTAGGAAAAAAAATCTAAAACCAACAATAAAGTTTCGGTTTTATGTTTTAGCATATACCAACCGAACTGAACCGACTATATATATTGTTTAAAATATTTATATTTATGATATTGTTAAAATTGCCCTTACTTAATTTTTGATTTCTTATAATAAAATTGTTACATTATATACATAATTCATTAGTTTAAAGTTAGCTCAATAACCCAAGTGTTCAACCAAATCGATTCACGTAGCTAAATAATCAATATGAACGGTTTCACACAAAAAAACTCGAGAAAAATCGATTTAAGTGAATAGAAAACATCCAAGCTGATACAAAACAAGCTGAATTCCCTCCAGTTTCTTGGCATTGACTGCCCAGAAGTCAAAGGTAGAGAGGTCGTTGGTGGTAACTCGAAATCATGATCTCCAACTTCTCTTTTAAAAGTCTCTGCATCAAATTCAAACCAGATCAGGCACCCTCTACTTTCAGATACTAAATACACTCAAATTGTTGAATATGCCTTTAATTTATTGCTGAGAACTCTTTGTATTTTGTGACTTCATAGTTCATATGAATTTAATTTAATCATAATTTGATGTTATGTAGTTCTTTCTTGAATAAATAAAGAATCTTGGTTGTATTAGAGCTGATTTTAGGCTACAAATAATCAATATAATTACATATATATGTTTATACATAGATTAATTTTGCATACCCAATAGTGATTAGCTGAAGCTTTTAGAAGTTGAATAATTTGTTGGGTTAAATCCAATCATGATGCAACTCAATACCCTTGCAGTACCTCAGCTGCATCCGCCGCGGCCACCACCGGGCATCACCCTCTTCCCTAACCTCAGTCCTCCCAGAAAAACCCAATCTTTCCACCAATATTTAGTCCTTTTGCTCACCTTTATAGCATATGCCACTTTCCACGCTTCCCGTAAACCCCCTAGCATAGTTAAGTCTGTCCTAGGCTCTGATATACAGAGCCTGAGTTTTGGTACGAATGCAACATTAAGCTCAGATACTGCTAATGGAACGACAGGGTGGGCTCCCTTTGATGGACCGAAAGGGACCCACCAGCTAGGGGAGCTTGATCTTGGATTCTTGTTGGCTTATTCTGCTGGGATGTTTGTGTCTGGTCACGTTGGGGACAGTGTTGATCTGAGAATTTTTTTGACAGTTGGGATGGTTGGGAGCGGGGCGTTTGTTGTGATTTTCGGGCTTGGTTACTTTTTCGATATACATCTATTCCTTTTCTATTTGGTTGTGCAAATTTTGTGTGGTGTCTTTCAGTCTGTAGGATGGCCTTGTGTGGTAGCAGTAGTTGGGAACTGGTTTGGGAAGGATAAACGAGGGTTGATTATGGGAGTGTGGGCTTCTCATACCTCTGTTGGTAACATTATTGGTTCTCTTGTAGCTTCTTCAGTTTTAGGGATGGGCTGGGGTTGGTCTTTTGTATTCCCTGGGATTTTAATTATGATTGTGGCAATATTGGTGTATTTGTTTCTTGTTGTGAGTCCCGGGCATATTGGACTTGAATTGATTGGAAATGAGGAGGTTGAAATGCATGTAGAGGGGGTGGCATTGGTGAAATCTGAGAAATTAGAAGTTGAAGAGGACGAAACAGAGACTGAGGGGCTAGTTGCGATTGGATTTCTGGATGCGTGGAGGCTGCCTGGAGTTGCATCATTTGCATTCTGTCTTTTTTTCTCGAAGCTTGTAGCATACACATTTTTGTACTGGTTACCGTTTTACATCAGGCACACAGGTAGTTTGTGTTTCTGTTTACCGTTGTGATAATCATGACATTGCCTGTTGAGATGTGAGCTTGCACATATTTTGCAAAATTTATCTTATATACCTGCAACCTGCTACGGATGACCAGACCGCACTGTGTGCCCTAATATATGTAGCTTCAGATGGTATGGTGACACAATGAGTTTATTTATGTTGAAAGCTGAATACAGTTAATTACTTATTACGACCTATGATAACTCATCAGCGTTTCCTACTAGTAGGTTTCTTGTGTTTCTAATTAGGAATGTCCCATCTGTATTAAATATCTTAGCCAATGCTCTAGTTTGATCCCAATAGTATCCAGTTCTTTTTTGAAAAAACGTTGATGCTTATTGGTTATATATATGCACTGATATCTCACTTGACATTACAGCTGTTGCTGGAGTGCATTTGTCTCACAAGACTGCCGGTATTCTTTCAACAATATTTGATGTTGGAGGAGTACTTGGGGGAATCTTAGCAGGGTTCTTATCTGATACTATTGGAGCCCGTGCTGTGACTTCATCTTTATTTTTAGTGCTCTCAATTCCTGCCCTTCTCCTCTACCGCATTTATGGAAGTGTATCTATGTTCTTAAATGTCATGCTGATGTTCATTTCTGGTTTATTAGTCAACGGGCCTTACACACTTATTAGTACTGCAGTTGCCACTGACCTTGGTACTCAGAGCATATTAAAAGGGAACTCTCGCGCATTGGCCACTGTTACTGCTATTATAGATGGCACTGGTTCTGTAGGTGCAGCTGTGGGACCTCTTTTAGTAGGATATATCTCAACTAGAGGGTGGAACAGTGTATTCTTTATGCTTATTCTTTCCATATCCATTGCAGTATTGTTATTGATCCGTGTGGTGAAGAATGAGATAGAAGAAAAAATTATGGAAGGCAAGTGGTTGTGGTTCAGCTTCATGTCTCGTTGATTATGCCAATTCACTGTAGCTCTTCTTCTACTAAATACGGAAGTTGGTGTTTGTTTGCCAATTGCTTGATTGATATTTATCCAAGTTGGTTAAGATGAGATCGAAGAAGCTAATTGGTTAAAACAAATGGCATGGTTTTAACTGCCCGGGCTTATTGGAGTTCTGATTCTGAGGCATTGTCAATGGAGCAACTCTGTTTACACTTCTGTACTGTAAAAAAGAATGGTGCCTGTTTGTCCACCATATACGCCAATGGAGTATTCTTATGGTAGTTTCACACTTATGCGAGTTTCCTGTATTGTAAGTTTGTAACAGAATGGGGTGATCTTTATCCACTAAGAACACGTTCACACCAGAGTGGCTCTCTTCCAGAAATGAGAATGACCGTTGTGCCAGACTATCAGTTTTCTTTTCCTGAAGCTCTGTTACCTTCACTGGATTATGTTGTACATGTAGTTGTGACATTGTATAGGGTAAGACTACTTCCACGACAAGGCACAAAAATCGACCGTGCATGATTAGTTTTTAGCACAAAACATAAACAACTGTGCACAATGCACTGTCCATCTTTATTTCCACTGGATGGGTGGAAGCATGTTAGCGTGAGTCAACTAGGACATCAAATTTGTTAATTTTGATCATTGAAAAAATCAAACGGAACCATCTTTCTAGATGGTTTGAGTATTTAGCAAAGTTCATCTGTTTTTCTGACTCCAATACATAAAAACATTAGTTTTGTTAATGTTTTCGTATAGGTTTACACCTTAAGGAGGTTGCCTACTCTTGAATAATAAATATCCAATATTCATGTACAAATAATTCCTCACATCTGGACATGTAACAATTGTTTAGTAATATATATTCCCTACCTTGTTTATTCAACTTCCCTGCTTATAATATGTTTTCTTGTTCATCAACAATAAAAATGATGAACAATGTTACTCCTCCAAAAGAAACTTGAGGTTCTGAAGGCTCTCTGCAGAGAAGCTCTTCCTTACTCGTGTTCTCTGTGCCATTTGAGCTGGTGATGGCGGTGGTGGTTCTGGGTGGAAACAGATTACCACCACCGTCAAATTGTCTAATGAGGACCTCTTTTTAGCTTCATCTACTATCTCCTTGCAACATAACTTGACATTGTTGTGTTCCTGCAATCTTCTCCGTGCAAAGTCCACAGCATTTTGGCTTCTAAACACATCCCAGATACCATCACTACCTATGATCAAGAATTCATCCTCTCTTGTCAGAGTTATTAGTTTAAGTTCTGGTTCAGCAGTTAATGGACCTCTGTTTTCAGCTTTCTTGAGTCCTTTGATGTGCCAGTCGCCTAATGCGCGGGTTACACCTAACTGCCCATTCAAATAGCCATCATCAACATACCCACCCAGGGATTCAATCCTCTGCCTTTCGTCTATGCAACAAGGTTTGTGGTCCTTCGACATCTCTATTGCCAGTCCACATCGAGATAGCACTGCCCTGCAGTCTCCAACATTTGCCACAAGTAATGATCTGCCAAGAACATGTAGTCAAATGAATGGAAGCTAATATTGCAAAACATATAAATCTTGATTGTTCAAGTTTCTATGTTATATTGTACATGATTGGACTAGAAATGTTGTCACCAGAATACGAGTGTGAGTGTGTGACAGATAAAAGGGGAAACAAATCACACATCTATTGAAAGAGGCAAGCTGCAAACCTTCCATATATCATTGCAGCGAGTGCAGTTGTGCCAGAGGACAGAGAAGATTCAAGAGAGCATGATTCTGCAAAAGCATAATCTATCTCCATGAAAGACCTAGTAACAGCTTTCTCAAGTTCCATTGGGAAATGAACATCGTTAACAATTGACTGAGGTAAATGATCACGTACAAACTGAGCAGCAGCTTTTCCACCATGCCCATCAAACACCTACAAATACAAGTATACCTTCTTGAGGAATAGCTTGGATGATCCATTGATTTACAAAGACATTCATTTGGATCATATGATCCCCCATTCAGCAGAAACAACAGAAGTATGCCGGTTGAGCAAGTTAACATGATCCGTGTTTATCATTACCACATCTCTTACATTGAAATGGCCAAGTATGTTGTATACATATCAGTTACTTGATAAATGATTAACCAACCACGGAAACACCAGAGTTTAACAAGGCTGGATATGAGGTAGTGAACACTGTAGGTGTCACGTAACCTTAGGCCAAGAAACATATGATTTGCAGTTTGCACATAAATATCTAAAATTGAATTGAAGTTGAAAAAACTTACACCATATAAAGATACAGCCTCTTCACTAATTTTATCATGACCAAAGCTCTTAGCCAGGTCATGAATACATATATGAGAATCTTCCATAGCAGGTCGCTCTCCAATATCTGACCACTCACCAGAGCGGAGGATAGGGAGGAAGTTATTCCGTGGAATCTCTATTCTTTGTACACTAGTGGTGTTCTCGCAAATGCTTTCCAGCTGAATTTCAGAAATAGAAAGGTAAGAGTTGTGTAAAAGAGAACAAAAACTGTTTGTTTGAACTATTGAACTGTGACAGATGAATTCAGGAGTAGGTTAATATGCTATTCAATGGATAACAAATCCAATGTTATTTCAAGAAAAATGAAGGAATGAAGGAACACGGAAGTACTATTCGAGGCTCAAGTAGTATTCAAATCGGCAGTTAAATTGCAGTCACAAAAACATTCAGTGTAACCCTTAGCATCTAGTAATCCAGTAATTTGAAATATCATACAACTAAATAACGTATTCAGCAACCTCATTCTTTGTAGTTATGTTCACCATATCATGGCAAGCCACTAGGTATAAATAGTATTAGGCTGCACTTTCTAAAACAGTTTAACTATAGTCATTTTCATCTCTGTTATTTCTAGTTTCTTCACAGATTTAACCCAAAACTTTCCAGAGCAAACAATAACAGCCTCAGCACAGTGACAATATTCTTAGTTAAAACTATTTAACTTATTATCCATTTAAAACGTTAAAATGGATCAGCCCCACCATCGATCTTGGCCTCGTGCTTACTAGACAGGCCCCGTGTGACATGTTCGACCAAGAAAGCGTTGGTAGGAGGAGGAATCGAACTCATGACCTCGCGATCACAAGGTTATTAACTCCGTGCTTACTAGAAACTTGCTTCTACACTGGGAAGAGTATTGGCCAAGTGCCTATCTTACAAAGAATATGCCAAAAGGCTTAACCCCATTGATAGGCTACTCTTGCATTGACAATAGATTTTGAATGGAACCCATGAATTCTCAACACCACATATACTCCAATTAACTATCTCTATATTCAACATTCTAGCAAGAAAATATTTGATTGATGGGCAGATTGAAATAGAACATCAAAACAAACATACATGAAAACCAAAGATTGGATCTTGAAACAAATAAATCAAGAAAACAATCCCCACTATATCAATAATGAATGAATATAACAATGATAAAATCAATATAAGCTTGACAACATGAAAACCATATAACAACACCATGTAGCATGAAAGCAATATCTAAAAGATGAAAAAAGAACATCATGAAACAGGACAACAAAAAGGATGTTTGCTTTATTGTCTTACTGGAAATGAACTAGCAAGTGTATTTTGATCACAGAATATGTTGTTTTGTGAAGAGTCTGTTGGGTTGTGTTCCTCCATTTTCTTGAGTTGGTTTGAATGAAATTGCAGGTTGTTGGATGCACATGTCTTAATATAGGTATTGAGATGAGAAGTAAAAAAAAAGCAGAATGGTATTTTCTCTGTGGTGCAGCTTGCAAGTTGTAGGATGGAGTTGAGAAGATTCTGAGAATATATATATATGATGATAATATTAAACTAATTTATGCAACTGGATTTTAATGTGTAGTTATGAATCATGATGTTATTATTGAAAGTTGCATTGTAATTGTTGTGAATGTATTTGAGTGTGCAAGAAAAGGAAAATGTTGGAGGTTGAGAAGGTCAGATTTTTCCAAGAAAATTGTGGATGGCTTCCTGCTGTGAACAACTATATCTCTTTAAACACACCCAACCAGTGAAACAAAATTGACTAAATGACTATGTTGCCTAAATGAAATTATCTTCAAACATTATACCGCTCTGTAAGAGTGTAAGTTATCATTATAGTTTAATACTTTCTTCGTTATTTTTTATTTGTCTTTTTAGTCTTAATTTTTTGTTCTTAAATCATGATTAATTATAAATATACATTTTCAATGTAATTTTTTTTAGGGTTTTGATTTTTACACTCCAAACATTGATTACTACACTCCAATTTCTCTATTTTACCCTCCAATTTACTTTATAAAAATCTTCAAAAAGTGATAAAATGGAGTGTGGTTATATAATTTGGAGTGTAAAAATCAAAAGCCTTTTTTTTATTATTGCTTCTTATAAATTTATCAACCAGCCAATTATATTGTTCCAGTTGATTGTCATTTTATATTTCCAATGTAACTTTTGACTAATTTTCAGTTTTCTTAATTTATGTGTAAATGGCTAGAAAGACAAATAAAAGAGATTGGAGGGAGTAATCATTAACTATGAACAATGAACACATGTATGATGACACTAAAAGGACTAGGTAGGAAGGACATCAAGGGTAAAAAAGTACTTTCACTTAAAACACTATTTTGATGTGTGTATAGCAACTCAGCTTCCTGCTGTGTTGTTGCTGGCACTGACTTCCTGCTGTCAGTAGCATTTAAAAAACATCAAATTGCAGGTTATCATATGATAATTATTTTGAAATGTTTTACTAAAATATTTTTCATTTCTCTAATTAGGCTCTACATATCTAAACATCATTATGTAATTATTATTTTCCAATCATGATGGATTCTATTTTCTACTTGTAATATAAGACTTTATGAGTAAATACCTAGCAAATTGTTGACCATAACAGTCAACAGACACCTAATATAGACAATATCAGAACTTTTAAATTTTAATTCATCAAAATGCTTAGTAGACGCACTTATATCACAACAAATTGTTGACTTCATTATTAGGATGCCAAAATCTAAGGATTTAACTTTTCGTTGCTATCAAACATTCAATATCTAATTCATTTAATAATTGAGTTTTTAAATTTTAATCTAAAATATTTTTTCATATCTCCGCTGAAGAAAATATATACTTCCACCATTACATAAAATCATCAAATTTCATAACTTGTCCAAGGACCTGCGAGGTGATCAATTTTCACAAGCAATCTAAGAAATAAACTACTTTAACTAGTAGTATTACTATTGAGCTTGTCAGGTATTAAACTCTGAAAATAACTTCAAAATAATGGAAGAAGCTTTAAATATTGATATTACCATGTGTTCTATTATTCATAATCACAATTAAAAATTATACTCCATATTAATTTCAAATTTTTAATATGGAGTATTCATTACCTTTCGCCATATGGACGGACGCCTAGCATGTTCTAGGGTGTTGGTGTAATTTACTATTGAGCCAACTGACCTAACAGTGGCGTGCTGATTCTAAATTGAAAAATATAATAAAGTTATACATTTTATGTATAGATAAAATAAACAAAATCACAAAGAAAAGTTTGGGAACCTTATGCAAAATTAAGCAAAGACTTAACAGTTAACTATTTAAGTCAATGCCTATATTGGGTTCGATACTCATCTCATCGCTAATTTACAAAAAAAAAAAAAAAAAAAAAAGTCGATGCCTATGTTAAAATTGTGAGTTCTTCCTTATTTCATCATTAATAATAAATTAGTAGTCCGTAGTTACTAGTTTCCACGATAAAGAATAAACTAGGCAATTTCTTAATAATGAGGAGTGATTAGTATGAGCTTTTACAATTTCCACGCACTTGGAGTGGTGCATGTGGTTCTCTATTGCATTGAGGAATCTGACGAAGATGAATGTTGTCCAGTAATTGTTGGAAGTTCAATTTCTAATCGCAATCTTAAAAATATCATTCCTTAGCACTATAACTATTCCCTCGTAGAAATTCCTGCTTCATCTTTAGTCCTAGTTTTGGTAAAGATGCATGGAAAAGGCGCATGGAAGAGGCGTTAAAAAGGGACGGATTTAGGACTGTATCAAACTACATGAGATAGGTCAAAACATCTATGACCTATGTACAAGTGGGACGCTTCGAATCACCCCATAACGTTGGTAGCGTTGTTATTGAGTTGGATTCAACGGATATCGGGTACTTTGACCGGGTAGAATAGTACGCTTTTCAGGATGGATCATCATTAAATTCCTTCATGTTTTGAGAATATTTTTTTACTCGGATGTTTGACGACCACATATCGATTCAGGTGTTTTGGCGAAGTATCAACAGAACCGAATAATAAGTTCCTCAAACAATTTGTACATAGAAACATGTCTAAAGCTACGAGAAAGAATTTAACAAGTTTTGATGTCTGAGTATTATTTTTTACTAGGGTTCGAACTGATACTAACTAGCAATCGTTCGAAATTAGTTTTTCTTCTCCCTCATCTTGTAAAACCATCCGGCTTATTACACTGCATGTACATCCAAAAATCTAGCTACCAACTTTTTTTTATAATTAGTACTCCCTCCGTTCCTAAAAGATTGTCACATTTTGAATTTTGATAGTCAACAAAATAAGATTTAAAACGTAAATATCTATTACTATACATGCAAAAAAATTATAAAAAGTTGATATTTCAAAAATATATATTGAGACGAATCTAACAAGGTCCTACAAGACTAAATTGTTTCTTATTGTTTAATGAGAATTCATGATCAAATTTTGTTATGTTTGACCAACAAAAGTCAAAATGTGACAATCTTTTAGGGACGGAGGGAGTATTATTTTTAAATCTAACTACCAATTCACTTGCTCAAATATAATTACCACAGTTGATCAAATCAACTCAAATTAAGTGATAAAATCAAATAACAAGAATTTATCACTCATTAGCAGATCATGAGATGAAAGGAATAAAGTACAACTAAGAAGGTCCATCGAAGAATCGATCACATACGAAATCCAAAATTGTTAAATTCTTTTATAAAGAAAAATATTGTCCCGTGAAAGCTTCTCCCATCCCAAAACTGGCAAAAAAGAAGCTTAAATAGCAGTGAAGGCCTTCTTCCCAGTGCCAGAAGATCCAGCAGGTATCACTTTCAACACATTGAACCTAACGGTTTTTGACAACGGCCTAAATAGGTACACATAATTGGATAGCATAATCAATAAGAGAAAAGAGCATAGAATAATAGTGTCCAAGAGAACTGATTATGCAAAAAAAAAAGGGGGGGGGGGGGGGAATACAAGCAAGAGGCAAAGTAAACCAACCTGCACTGGCCAATGGTGACATGGTCTCCTTCTTTCACACGGAAGCAAGGCGATATATGTGCAGCAATGTTGGAGTGACGCTTCTCATATCTGCATATGGTTAGAGAATATAGTTTATACACCCCAATATGGAGGGACATGAGTATTTATACAACATTTCATCATCATACCTTTGATATTTTTTTATGTAATGAAGATAGTTACGGCGAACAATGATTGTCCTCATCATCTTGGCACTGTGGCAAGTTCCCGCAAGAATGCGGCCTCTGATTGAGACATTGCCAGTGAAAGGACATTTCTTATCAATGTAAGTTCCTGCAAACAATTCAAGGCAATTTATAGTGTGCAAAAATTGGAAGTATTAACGAACTCGCATGTAGCCCTAGATTTGCAGTATAAAAATTTGACGAATGAAAACAACTTTTTTTTTGTTCCTTAACAGCTAAAATGTCAAAAACATACAACAATTATTGAATCATCCAGGAAACGTGGTCTACCATTTTCATTACAAAATCCGTCCTCGATCAGATATTACATAAAATAACATTCAGTACTTGCTCATGTAACAGACAAAAATTTATCTCTCAAAATATGTACTTATACGCAGTAATATTTTCTTTAGTATAGTGGATAGAGGAATAGCACTAGGTGTCCTAATTATATAAATAGCATACAAAAGCATAAAAAATAGATGCACACTATTCCACCTAGTAAACATTTAAGAAAGTCTCCCGAACAATTTCATACCAAATACTTCTCCAGTTAAGAAGGCGTCATTCCTTTATAAATCCCCATACCTCCCTTCAATACAATATATTTCAGAAATAGTCTAAACAACTGTGAAAACCAAACTGAACAAACTGTAAGAAATAGTCTGATACAATATATTGTAGATCTCAACCCGAAAAAATTCAGTAAATTTAATTAATCCTCCATCCTTTATATAGTTAGGTCAGTACTCCTCATATGTTATCAATATATATAAATTCACTTGAAGTAAACCAAACTGAACCAAGTTAAGCCTTATCTAACCAAGTCAGGTAGTACCCAATCACCAATCAATTAAGATATACATTGACAATAACATGCTCACAACACATCTAAATAGACTACAGCCTAAGTGAAGTAAGGTGGTAATGTGGCGCAGCCTTAGCACTGCGATAACAGGACATCTATTTCTGAGTTGACCCAAACAAAATGCAAATAATATATATGCCCATAAAAAGGTACCAACAAAAAAATTGGTAGATACCTTCGATAGCTTCCCTTGGGGTCTTGAATCCGAGCCCAACGCTCTTGTAGAAACGGTTGCCACCCTTTCCTGGCCTATTACCTTTCGCAGTCTTCTTGAAACTGGAAAGCAATATAATTTAATACAAAAAATACCCAATTGCTAAGCTTCACCAGAAGAAACGTTAATCCAATCACTACAAAATCTGGTTGAAAAACAGGGCATAGTTCTGGGATTCGCAATCATACCTCAAACCCACTTTGGGTTGCTTAAGAAACGCCTTTTCAGTCTGCATAAGAGGAAAAATATACAAAAAAATTACAATGTAATTCACCTAACGAATAAACTACCTCCATCCAAAAGATTGTCCACTGAGTTAAAAGGTAAACTTAATCATAACCTTAATTGATAAATATAAATAACTTCGATTTAATAAAACTTTCCGTCTACGCAATAAGCATGGTTAAAAATACTAATTTTAAATATGTATTTCACAAAACATATAAAAAGATATATAAAGTATGAAAAGCCAACTATAAAATTAAAAACTGGACAATCAATTTGGGATACATGAAGTGTAAGAATGTTAAAACAATACTATACTTGTTCAGCCATGGTAGAATAAGAGCTCCTTAGGGTGCCGCGAGGTAGGGGGGGGGTAGGGGGGGGGGGGGGGGGGAGGGGACGGGTGCAAAGAAGCTTTGCTGATATCTCTCTTACTCTCTATACAGGAAACCCTAGCTGGTTCAGCTGTTTTAAACTGAGCTGTGTGCAGCTCGTGTTTGTTGGGCCCGAATTTGCTTTGCCAGTTTACATTGTACGGGCCACGGGGCATGGTTAGGTCCATAATATTGGGTATCTAATTGAGCTTTTATTAAATTTTTTTTTTGATAAATAGAAAAGTGAACTACATCACAAGGTTAGGATTAGATCCTTTCCGTTAATATTCTGCCAAAAAACAAAAGCATAAGGATCATAGACATAATGAGTAGATGCTCTAATACAAAACTTTGGGAACGAAAAGGAATCCGTAGAGAAATCCGTCAAAATTGTTCGCCAATTGAGAGCAACTTCCTTCGACTGACTTTGCATCCAAAGAGTTTCCATTCCTTAAGCTTGAGGAGACTGGGAAAGTTTCTAGTAAAAACCTGTGAGAAAATCAAGTAAGTAAAGATATGGATTGACTTTGGTTTCCTGTTAACACTTAAGATGACCCCTAATAGTAGAAAATTCAGCAATTTTTCGTCTAAAGGCGAGTCATGATGTCCATTTGCATCATCGGCTACATGAGACAGAAGTAGAGTATCTTTCCTGTCATATAAACTGATAACCCATCTAGAAGAAGTGTCGAGCATTATAGTAACAGAAAGATCAGATATATCCAAACGGGGATGCAGAGAAAACAATTGCAAAGAGTGCGACTCTGGACAGATTGCATTTCCGTTGATAATGGGCTGTGGAAAAGACTTCTTCAGAGGAGGAGGAAGGAATTCCTCATTTCCTTAGGAATGTTGATATCGAAACAACGTCCTTGAAAAACAGCTTGATTCCTGAAAAGCCAAATACTCCACAAAGAGCGAATTAAAGATAAGAGTTCAACTTAGCATTTATTTGTGATTTCCATGGCTTATTAATCAAGAAAGCAAGAGACTTATGAATGGGCGAGCATGGCTTATTCCAGCCAAAGGCGAAATGATCAGACCAAAAGGGCTGCAATTTTAGACAAGAGCTGAAGAGGTGATTGTTGTCCTCTTGGTCTTCCCCACAAAAGCAGCAAGCAAAAGAAAAAAAATTTGTTGTGCGTTTGGCAATACTTGACTTCAAAGGGAGTCTATTGAGAATCAATTTCCAAATAAACACTTTAATTTTTTGAGGTACGCGTAATTTCCAGATATTACCCCATGTTTTGTTTGGGATTGATGAGTAAACTGTAGGTTTTTTAATAAGATAATCTTCGTGAGCTTTAATGGACTTATAAATGGATGCAGTAGTAGGTTTTTTATTCTCAATTAAAGGGGTGTCATGTCCACTCGTAATGACAATCTGAGAAATTACATTTACTAAATGGGCCGGGAATAAAAAGTGCAGAAGTCCAAGATTTCATGACCCAGAGTGATTAATTAAGTGGGCAACCAAGAAGGGCTGTTGGGGCTGGGCTTTATCATTTTTAAAAGCTAAAAGATCATTTGAGAATGGAGGGGGAAGCCACTTGTCATACCAAATATTAATTAGAGATCCAGATTTAATTTTCCAATGAAAAAACGGGGAAATAATTTTAAAACCTGCTTCAATACTTCTCCAAACCCAAGATTTAGATTGCGTCTTTTTAGCGTGTGTAGGAGTAGAATTAGGGTAGTATTTTGGTTTGAAAATAGTGGAAATTAAAGAAGAATTGTTAAGAAAAGCTCTAGTCCCATTAGAAGCCAGAAGGGCCATGTTAAAAAGATGTAAATTTTTGAAATTAAGACCTCCTAGTCTATTACTAAGTGACGAAAAGGACCAATTAATCCAGTGAATGGGGGTTCCCTCCAAATTCGAAGAAGAGCTCCATAAGAATTTAGCAAACATAGATTCAAGTTTATTAATGGTGGAGATAGGAAATTTAAAGATCGACATAGGATAAACAAGCATTGAAGTTAAGACAGTTTTAATAAGTGTGATCTTTCTCGCTTGATTAAGGAACTTAGAACTCCATGACAAAATGTGGTTTTTTAGCTTATCAACAATGGCAGCAAAAATAAAAGATGGATTTGTGTGTATATCAAGATTAATTAACGCCTAAGTAGGAGCCTAGTAAATTGGATTCATTAATATTGAGTGCAGCAATAGTAGAAGTTTTAACATGCTGTGGAGTAAGAGGACTAAAATAAACCTGAGATTTATCAAAATTAATCAATTGTCCAGAGACCTCGCAATAGTTTTAAGGGTAAAATTAAAAGAATTAATTGAAGAAGAATCTAGTTTAATAAAAAAAAATAATTGTCATCAGCTTTTATTAAATTTTTATTACCTAGAAAATGTGTGATTTTATAATGTTCGATAAGACTATTTTCAATAACTAACCTGCTCTTATTACAAAAGATTATCTTCGTCAGTGTTTACATGAATATCAATTAATTAATTGAATTCTAACTTTAACAAATTTAACTACTTCATTAAATTGTGCCCAATATCAGAAGCTTGCATTGGCAATAAGATTAAGATGGCATGGGACAAATTAAGTGAAAATAATTCATATGTAAAAATTGCCGTTAACTAATTATTTACAATTTTAAAGCCTATAGTAATCAGATATGAAGAAATTAATTATTATTAAATAAAACCTAAAGATAGTCCTTAAGTGATGACTTGGTGAAAATATTAGAAAATTTCAATATCAACATGATCAAACTGGTGGAGCAAAAATTGTTGCATGAACCTACACAACTACACAGCTAGGATTGAAAACGAGCGAAGTCGGGTATTGGAGTACTAGACTCGATAAGATAAGACAATGAGTCGGGTAATTTTGAGAGTATAACTTTAGTACACGACAGGAGCAAAATCAGGATGAAAATGAAGGGAGGCAAAATATAAGAAAAATAAGATAGGGGGCCAAATTTAAAAAAGAAAACAGTAACAACGAAGTAAGAAGTAAAAAAAAATGAAGCAAAACAGTCTTTTCTACTTGAATCACTTCCTTTACTGTCCTTTACCATCTTAGCAAACTAGATACTTGTTTCTTTATCATCAAACCTAGTAACCTACCATGTAAATGTAATAACGAATTCACAGACCTATGGCCCCCTTGCCCTCCCTAGGTACGCCCTTGGTAGAGGCTCAATCGATAAGTTAACCAATCGGCTAGTGTAATTCTCCGGATCGACTCGTATAGCCCGACTCGTTAAGTCAACTGAAAGAAACTTATTTTTTAACAAAAAATAAATATATTGGTATTGATATATGTATTTGGAATATTAGTAAACTATATAAACCTTAATTATTTAAGATATTAACAATCAAAATTTTTAAAACTTAATTATAGATAATTATTTTAGCATATTTATTAATTTATCTGATAATTTATTGATGGACCGGGTAAGCGAGTTAGGCTCCTACCCTACTCATTAACTATCCATCGCAATATTCAATCGAGTGTTCGAGCAGATAACGGATTGTCCGGCTCGTTGTCATCGCTACAACCAATTATTTGAAAAAATTAGAAAATATCCGTAGAAAAGATTAATTATTGGATAAAAAAACAATTGTATAAAAAGAAAGAAAATAAGTTTTTGAGGTTAAAGACACAACAACTTTGTAAACTACTACTACACCTCAATTATCTACCTCATCTGGTGCAATTTGTGGAATAAATACAAGCCTGAAACTAATCTGAATAAACTAATCTGGCAGTTCTAGTTGTGTATTGGTGTTCGTCTGGTTGCAGGAGCATAGTCCATCTCATTCATGTCTTCATACTCATCATCATCATCATCAAGGCTTCTGCTTCTCTTGGCATCATCTTTATTAGTTACCATGTCTTTCTTTGTCTCTGATAATCTACCGACCTTTGAACTAGTATGCGACCTGCTTCCTGCTACTAGATTTCTACTACCTGCACCCACCAGTAGGATCAAACTTACCATAATTTTATTACTCCCTCCGTCCCTAAAAGATTGTCACATTTTGACTTTTGGTGGTCAACAAAACACGATTT
This sequence comes from Echium plantagineum, assembly GCA_003412495.2. Lineage (NCBI taxonomy): Eukaryota > Viridiplantae > Streptophyta > Magnoliopsida > Boraginales > Boraginaceae > Echium > Echium plantagineum. Next base: position 36,400 of record QFAX02000192.1, read on the forward strand.
AAAACATAAATATCTATTATTCTACATGCGAAAAAATTATAAAAAGTTAATATTTCGAAAATATATATTGAGACGAATCTAACAAGGTACCACAAGACTACATTATTTCTTATCGTTTAATGAGAATTCATGATCAAATTTTGTAATGTTTGACTAACAAAAGTCAAAATGTGACAATCTTTTAGGGTCAGAGGGAGTATATTTCACCTCCATTCGCCTCAATAATTTAAATACTCCCTCCATCCCTTTATTTTAGAACCATTTTGACTTTTTGGGTCAAACTTCGAAATTTTTTACCGTAAATTTTTATTAACCGATAAGAAATAATATAGTTATATTGGATCTTGTTAGATTCCTCTCAATATATATTTTTGAAATATCAAGTTCTTATAATTTTTACACATGTAAAATTAAAAATATTTACGTTTTAAATCGTGTCTCGGAGACCGTGAAAAAGTAAATGGTTCTTATAAAAAGAAGTGGAGGGAGTATCATCCAAACAACATTTTAACACATTTACCTAAATTACTCTCACGTAAGTTATATTTAAAATTTTACCTTAATCAAAATTCACCTCATTGTAAATAGATCATAAAAATAAAACGTGAAAATCTTTAATTGGATTGAATACTTGCATTCAATATGATTTTTTTTTTTTAAGTATTCCATTATATATTTAACATATGTTATATTTTATTGACATATTTACTTCTTAACATGAAAATAGAACCGGAAACTAGACGGATCCTATGAAGGGAATACAAAATGTACCTGATGATGAAGATTGTTGCACTATTTGATGGGTATTATACCGTTGATAATTTTGAGCATCTACCATCTTTCTTCCGGTAACTGAATCAACACCTAATTTCTACACATGTCACATATATATACATTATTTGTTCAACATAGAAGAAACTTCTCAGTTTCTATTTTCTAAGTACTAAATTTTACAAAACTAGTATTCCCTTCGTCCCTATATGATTGATATATTTTGACTTTTCATGGTCAATAAAACACGATTTCAAACATAAATATCTCCTATTCTATATATAAAAAAATTATAAAAAGTTGATAGTTCAAATATATAGGGAGACGAATCTAACAAGATATCATATGACTATATTATTTTTTATTGGTTAATGAGAATTATTGATCAAAGTTGTTAAAATTTGACCATGTAAAATTAAAATGTACCAATCATTTAGAGACAGAGGGAGTGCATGTTATCTTGAGTATACACCTACCCTTGATTGTTTGCTGGAAAGAGACGCGGTCTTTATGTCGAAGCCTGAACAAAAATAAATAAACAAGAGTGATGAGTTCGTTAATATGAATATAGAGTAGAACCATACAAAGAAAATAGAATGCGCAAGCAACATATATATAATACCTTGAGTTTGATGGAGTAAGATTATTACAGCTAGTTGAAAAAAGGAGAGTAAACATGGCCTCATTTCTTTTTCAGATAGAAGTTTCGTGTGTTTAATTTAGCTAGTACAAGAGACTTGAGAGAATTCCAGTTGGTTCCTCTTGGCTGGTCTTGAAGAAAGTAGCAATATGTCATGTTATTATATACGCATGGATAAGGGTCATCTAATTCTACCACTTCTTTCGTCCAATAATACTATGTGTTGGTATGTGTTTGATGAAGTTTTTTACTATATCAAGTGTTAGTAACAATATATTAAAGACGCTAAATTAATGAAGCATTGTGACACGTGATTAATTAATTAATGTTCTTCTAAAAGAGTCAAACGTCATTATTGTTAATAGGAGAGATTTATGCTATGGACATAAAAGATCAAATAAAGAAGGAGCATTAATGCAGTCTTTGTCCAAATAAAGAAGGAGCATTAATTCGATCTTTATCAATTATGGTTCATTTAATCAAGATTGACTGAATCAATATGAAGGACCGAAGACCTAGTATAAAAGGAACATGATACTACACTAGAAGATATCTCTCCACACTTTTTATTCACTTTCACACAAAAATCTTTGAAGCACTTGTGTTATATTGTCTATGTCATATTGTGTATATAAGCATTTTATTCCTTAGGCTTCTATAATAAATGTAAAGTTGTTGACTCATTCAACAACAGTGAGGATTGTTCTTACATTGAATCATGTGTAAATCTTATTCACCAAAGTGTAAGATATAGCCGTAGGGAACCTATAGAAAAGGCCTAGTTTAAGGGCGACTAAGAGTATGTGTGCATACTAATAAGTCTCTTCTTGTAAGACTTTTTTCTTATAGTGGATTGTTTCTCTTGGGTAGGCCGTTCCCCCAGACGTAGGTGTTCGTGCACTAAACTGGGTTACCAAGTTCTCTGTGTTGATTTATTTACTTATCATTCATTTCTGTTAAACCTATTGTTTTAACATCTGATATAACAATCGTAGTGGATAAAGAACTTTAAATATCACATTAGTGAATCTAGGTGTTTCAAAGTTCCTGTTCGAAGTTGATATAATTTTAAAATATGTGTTCAAAACACTTAAATATATTCAAATTTAAACAATTTTTATATTAATTTTTCTTTATATATACATAACTTTTTTTTTCAAACAAAAAATGGATGTTTGACTGAATAGGGATGGATGTGATCATTTGACTGATGGCTCACAGATTGGTTACGACTTTCCTAAAAATTCTTCTAATGCATTAATTTCACAATTTGATTCTTAAATTTTGTATAAATAACATACATGATAGTTTTTTAAAGAAATTTTAGAAAAATAAATTTTAAAAAGAACATAATTTTGTACCAACAAAAGTGTACTCGATACAACATTTTATACGGTGTAGAACTTATCGACAGTCGATATCCTTACAACATGTTGCGACACTATTCGATCGCATACACAAGATATATATTCTGCTCAACATACACTTCCCATAACATAAATCGTTAATGCTTCTCCTAAAGAAAAAACTAATGCAACACTTACATGATCATCACGTGCAGACGTGCAGTATTATACAAAATTTTAATTTGAGAAAGTAGTCTTTTAATTAATACCAAATAATCCCAAGCGTTAAATATTTCACAATTTTAATTTAGGAGAGGAAAAAGGCTGTCCTAATAACAAAAAGATCGAACAAACTTTTTGTCATATATATGAATCATCAGCTTGTTAATAACTTCCAATCACGACTTTTGTTTTCCCAAGGTGAGTTGTCTTATTACGTGATGTATCAAGAACTGGACCTGATTGAACATTAAGAAATAAACTATTTACCGTTAACTGTTATATCATGGAAAACTTATTATGTCTAGAAATCTCACTCTTTCTTGTGTAATTCTTAATTTTCTTCGATCAGTCATAACTTTAGCTGTAATTAGCATTCCTACTTTTAAATTACAAAATACATTTTCATAAAATAAGCATTTAAGTTATTAATCATTTTTATTTATTATGACACACGCATTACATCGGCCAAATTTTACCCTAAACCTTCTGTTAGTTTGATGGAAAGAATCTATGTCACGGCGCGTACTTCTTATAGAGGCGGAGTCATAACTTAATTTTAGGAAGCAATTTCTATAACTAAGTTATCAATTTCGGTAATTTAGTACCACATTTCATTATTATTATGTCATCGAGTAAAAATTATATCTTTGCTAAATTAACTGGTGTATGTTTGAACTATTTGCAAGATTAAACTAATTAAGTTTTGCTTTTTTCCGAAATATATATTAATATAAAGTTATGACTTTTTCAACATAGCTTCTCATCAACTAATAAAATAGTGGAGCATTTGCATGGAAGCAACTGATTCACTTTTTATGAACCTGATGAGCATATTTTGTGGAGTTTGACTTTTTCACGCTTTTTTACTTTGAACAATACTATTATTCAGCTACATTTCTTCCTTCCATGCATGTTTCAGGGAATTTCTCCATGTAATAAGTAACTAGTTAGATTGCCTATTTTACCTATAGTGTACTTTACTCCTCATCTATTCCATATCAACTATTCATATCCGGACTAAGGAACCCGACCCGCCCTGCTATATCGACTTCATAGGATGCATGGAACACATACATAGTTTACATACATATTAAAGAAGCATATATAATTGATGAAGAATTTTGAAAAATAGAAATGTAAGTTTAATTAGATTGGATTTAGTAGTAGTTCTATAGTTTGCATCAAGTCCTTGAAGTTTACATGAAATTGAAGTTGTCCTGATCGGTAAATGACAAAAATATATGGAGAAACAGGTAACAGATGCAGTGAGAGGCTGACTTAATTTGCGTGGGGATAACTTTTGCAACTACTAATTATGTCTAGTCAGATGCCATGGCCACTGCACAGTAGACATAATCATAAGTTGAGGTACAAACAATACATGCTACAATAAATGTCTCTAACTCTCAAGTGGTTCCATTTTTGGCTCCATGGATTAAGTCTTCAATTGTTTACTCAACTGTTGTGTTCTGTGTATTTCTCTAAAATGATTAAACAGCAGTCCTAATGATCCTTATGCACTCATGTTATGGATTGACGAATGAGGTAAATTGTAGGATATGTACTCCAATACATGATTCGACTCGACTCATTTCCACCAGTAATCTTACATGAGGACTACTCATTCAGCTACAGCAGTGCAGGGCAGTGCAGCCAAACTGAGCCATGGATCCTGGATTAGTATATGATCTAAGTGTAACAGACAACCTCAACATTTTATGCGGTCTAGAATACAGTGAAACTCAGATCCCCCTATTTCTTGTGGGTACTTATTAACACTCCACAATGGTAGCATATAGAAATGCTTACAATGTAAATTATTATGTTCTTTTTAAGAACTTATTGTGCAGCTATTAAACTCTAAATAAATGAGCAAAAAACTCAAGTGCTCGTAAGACTAGTATTTTGATGTGCTTATAAGCATCGATTTTGGATGTATATATGCTTATATTTAGATAGTTAATGTTAAGATGCACATCCACATCGGATATCGATGTATTCCCGAATCAATATATAAGATCTTCGGCTACACCCTCTATTGCCAATTGGTTTTAGAATGAAACCCATAGACTCTTAACGGTTAACGTATAATATATTAAGATACAATTAGATCCGAATTTACACAAATTAGATTTTTGCTTGGCGCTGTGTCCACTAATAGAAGTAGTAGAAAAGAAAAGTGGAACAATCGTCGTCTTCCTTTTCTTTCCTGCAGCAACAGGTGCCGCCAGGGCCTATATGTGGTACAACATACGTTCTATTTTTCCAGCACCACATGAGATTCAATGTGAGAACTACTGATGGAGATTTTTCTAATATATTACTTCAATTGGTCGACTTTTATTGGCAGCCGTTATCTCAAACTTAATCCTCTATTAATTGTGATGGTATCGATCCTTCTCCAAGTCTATCCGATACAAAAGCACAAGTCAAGATCTGGCACCAACTTTTTTTTCGGAGCTAGACGGTGTTTTGGTGAGTCTAGTAGAAATTGTCCTCGCTCTTAGGAGCACCTTTGGTCCTCTTTACTGGTTCGATCACCATAAATAACGATATTTGTTAATTATGATCCGCCGTACCTGAAAGTGTGATCGTTGTTGTACACTCCGATCCGATGCTTAAGTATACCTTCCTCTCTTGGATGCTGAACACGTGTACAGTGGTGATCTAATAGAAAAATATGGGCTTTTCCGTAACGTCCTTCTCTTGTCAATAGTGGACTCTTAAGCCCGACTCAATTCACACCCCAGTCCATCATTTCCCCCTTATCCTTGTTTATATATACATTCTCGTGGGACCGGGATAAAATAAGGGTTGAATACTGGAGTGTGGAACATCCGGAGGTACATCTCTCGATTGTCACGCCTCTCTAGAGAACTCGTGGCTTATAAATATTGTGGAATTTCCCAAATTTACTGTTTATTCCTATAATAAATTATGGTATATAAGTAAAAATACAAGACCTTTAATTGTTGTGTCAAAATCTAAAACGACAATTAAAAAAACACTATTTGATTGATAGTATTATTATTGGACTTATAATAATATACTCCATAATTTAATAATTTAGCTTTATTGTTATTATAAGCATCATGAAAAAGTACGTATTACATACATTACGTTAACAATATCTTCAATTTTCGATACAGAATTGGTGATGATTTGTAGGTGCATTATTGAGCAATATAAGGAGGAAGTGCCGGAGCTATTTTAGGAGAGTAAAATGGTAGATGACAAAATCTGTAGATTTTTGCATAATAAAGGACCTTCGGAAGGTTTGGATGCCTTTCAGGACAATTATTACGGAATCCCCAAAATGAAGCACAACAATAATCATCAGGGAACGGTTGATCGTATTTCAATAGATTGTATATGTCCGCCATGCAAGAGTCTAAGACAAGGTGCGCGGTTCTCCAACAGCTGCGTGCCGCAGGGCCATCACCGATTACTGGTGGTGCACGTCGTTTTGCATTGACATGTGGTGGTGGTGGTGGTGTCCGTCGGTGTGTTCGACTAGGCTTGTGGGCCGTGGTTGCGATGAGGCATGCCAGAACTAGCAAAAGAACAAGGATGGATTTGTTCATCGATTTGGTATGGTAATAATGGTACTTGTGAACAAGATTTGGATGCATGCCAATTGTCAAGTGGTGCTCAATTTATAATGTATTGTGTGCTAGTAGTTCGAGTGGTAGGTGTCCGAACGCAATAATATAAAAAGTGAATGATTGGATGAAGGGTATTAGATAGAGTAATCTGAAGGAAAGTGGCATTATTTTCAATTAATATTTGACCGACAGAACACACAGGCAACCCTGATGAGGGGGGTCAGGGCTTGGAATGATGAATATAGACTATGGAGACATTTAATATAGTACATGTATTTGTTTCAATTGTTTCTGTTGTTTTTGTTTCGCTGTCATCTAGCTAGTTTGCTAGTAAATTACTTGACTGTTAGCTAATGTTTATTTTTTAAATGACCTAATTGTGGAAATGGTACCACTAAAGGGGTTATTATTGCACTTTGGTTTCCATAAGTGGTATTAATGGGTAAATGAGATGGAAATGGTTCATAAATTAACGTTTCCATTAATGGTTGATGGACAAAGAAAATTTAAGTCTATTTTGGGACTTGAGCCTCTTTCCAAGAGGTCTTGGGTTCGAATATCGCAGAGGAGTATATTTAAATATACTTCCTTTACTTTCGGGGATGCTTGTGCAGCATTTCAACACCTACTCTGTGGGATTTACGGGCCTTTTAAGACAATTTCGGGGATCAGACTCACATCCAAGACGAAGTTCAATGATTACGTGGATTCAGCAGTCGAGAAGACGATACGTGGATTCAGCAGTCGAGAAGGCGAAGTTGTTTAGTTGGAGTTTAGACTCCCATTTACTAGTTTAGAAATGTAATGTACTTGATATCGCATAGGTATTTGTAACTTCTATCGTTTGAATGAAAAAAAAAATATACATGTTAGGTTATTATCCAAATCTCATTATCCCAATCGAATTACTCCGTCCATACCTAATTGATGGAGGATATTTTGACTTTTTTGTCAAAATTTGTAAACTTTGACCACTAGATTTCATTAGCCAATACGAAAATACACTTTTTATAAGTTTTCCATGGGTAGAATAAATGATATTTACGTTTTAAGTCGTATCTCGGAGATCGTGAAAAAGCAAATGACTATAATTTAAGGAGGGAGGGAGTTATCTTTAACAATCAATGTACATTTTACTCTTTACTAAATCTATCGTGATTTTTTACATTCTAGGGGAAACTTATGTTTGAGTTAAGAGTCCCGGTTGATCACTTATGTTTCAAAGGTTACTTGTTGATCACTTATATTTCTAAATCGATCTCACAGATGATTTTGATTTTTTTGAAAAATACTTGAAATGACTAATTTGCCCCTGAAAATGACATTTGACAGTCACGTGAGGTAATTAGGTGATAATTAACAGGAATTTTATGTCTAAAATATCAACTGAGATCGATTTAGGAATATAAAGCAATCAACGAATATCATTTAAAACATAGGTAATCAACCAGGACCAACCCAAACATAAACATAAGTGATCATCCCTCTTGCTAGCAAGGAAAGTGGTTAAAGAGATGATTTCTCTCACTAGTTTGATGCTAGTCGCCTCTTTCCTTGACTTTACGAGTTTACGAATTGTATAGATGTTTGATAATTGTAATGGATTAGTCGTATTAATAAAATTAAAGAGCAATCCCCTTTTTTCAAAAGAAAATAAAAAAGAAAATAAGTAATCATCCCAGACCCGATTATTTGCCTCTATTTTTATTCTGTTATGCTAACTGAACTATTTTAACAGTTGACTTGTATCATTGTGTATAGTTAACTTTTTCAGTGGAGATTGTCCTCTTGCATATTTTTTTGTTTCACATAACTTCTCTTATTTTATCAACTGTTGTGCGTGTACTTTCGAGTGGTAGATGAACTTTAGCAAGTTATTCATAATCTTTCTAAAGCCAAAATTGTACAATCTTAGTGGATGAAGGAATATCTTTTTCGTAATTTTTTGAATATGTGCATAAACGCATTCTATTATATATATGCCGAGAGAATTGCTGGAATATAGTCCCTGTAAATATGTGTCTATTGCAATTTGGTCTCAGTTAGTTATTAGTCTGTCAAAATGATCCCAGTAATTGATGCATTTGGTGCACTTTAGTCCTCAACCGTTAAATATAGACGGAAAATTGTAATTTTTGGCCAAAATTAAAGTTTTAACATTAAGTCAAGGTTAAAACGCAAATTGGATATAAATTAGATTTTTCTTTGTTTTTTTTATTTCTTTTTCGATTTGTTTGTCAATTTTTTTTTCGATTTCTTTTCGTTTATTTTTTTGATTTTTTCCGATTTCTTTTCGATTTTTTCGATTCCTTTTCTTTTTTGATTTTTTACTAATAAAAAGGATTCGATTTTGATAACTTTTTTAGCTAAAAGTTCCGATTTTGGCAAAAATTTGGTTTTTCGTTGTTTTTTTGGCAATAATGTTCAATCTTGACAGTTGTTTGACCAAAAGGTTTGGTTTATATACAAAAATACTCGATTGTGATAGTTGTTTTAGCAAATATGTTGTTTCGAAAAAAAAATTGATTTTGGTAGTTGTTTCGAAAAAAAAATCAAAAAGTGAATATTTTTGCTAAAACAACTATAAAAATTCAATCTTTTTATAAAAAAAGTACGAAAACCGAAGTTTTCTGTCAAACAACTTTCAAAATTGAACTTCTTTTGCCAAAAAAAAAAGAAAACAACGAAAAAATCGAAAAAAAAAAATCGACAAAGAAATCGAAAAAATTAAAAAACAAACAAAGAAAAGTCCAATTTATATCCAATTTGCGTTTTAACCCTGAATTAATGCTAAAACTGCAATTTTGACCAAAGTTACAATTTTTCCGTCTTAATATTTAACGGTTGGGGACTAAAGTACACCAAATATACCAATTATTGAAATAATTTTGGCAGACCAACAACTAACTGGAACCAAACTACAACATACATATATTTACTGAAACTATTCCAACAATTCTCTCTCTATATATGCCCCTTTAATTTGATTATTCATTCAATGAAGTATATTTCTACTAATCTAGCATATATTTTGAGGAATGATGAGAACTCTTACCAATGAAAATATGAATATTAATCTTTGTGGGTTTTTTTTATTTGGGCACCTGCACTTTTGGAATAATCCCAAATAAATACCTGGTAAACGTTTTATAATAAGTAGGCGTTAGGACGAAAAATTGACACCTGAACTTTTACTTTTCTTTTTTTTTTTCTTCAGATTTTTGCAGATTTTAAAATCATTAACCTAAGGGCAGATTGATCATATTAAAAATATAACATCTTGAAAAAAATATATACAAAAAAGTTGAGGTACCACCCCACACCAACCCCCACTTCCTCCTCCCCTAAAGCATCCGGCCAAACACCCAACACTTTGAACAAGGAGAGTTAAGTTCATGTTCTTTAGTGTTGATTATTGTTGACATTTTGACTGTAAAAGCATCAAGTTATGTCTCAGACTAACTAAAATAGAAAAATCTAAGCTTTTTTATTTTGGCTTTAAAATGAGATTTGCAAAATCTAAGCTTTTTGATTTAATGAATTTGCATATCTCATTGCAATTACTTTGACTTTGCATCAGATTTTGCATGATACGAGCGAGTAAATCAGATTTTGCATACAATCTCATCGCTAATCTAAGCTTTGAATCCATTACATGAACTTTGACTTTGTTTTCATTTTGGCTCTAAAATGAGATCTGCAAAACTTTTTGATTTAATGGATTTAGCTAGTAAGCCATCCAACCTAAATATATGTACCGGCTTTATCCTCTTGCCAACTCAGATTCATAATCATAAATGTGTTGCAGTCAAATTTAGGGTAATGGAATGAGTTGAAAGGTTGAAGATGATGAAGAAGAAGGTTAATGAGGGTGGGGTTAAATGAGGGTTGGGTAGAGGTAGGGCCAGATTAGTTTTAGATGTAATATGACTATTTTGTCCTTCATCTAAATGTTTAAAATCTGAAAAAAGAGAAAAGTAAAAGTTCAGGTGCCAATTTTTCGTCCCAGGTGCCTACTTGTTATAAAAAGTTCACCAGGTGCCTATTTGAGATTATTCCAGAAGTTCAGGTGCCCAGATAAAAAAAGCCATAGAACAACCATAATAATGATGGACAATTGTATCAATTTCGGCTACACTAGTGACACTCCTACTATCTAGTTTATTCTCGAAAAGGAAATAAGCCTAGCTTAATTGAAGCATTAGTAAGTCAGTAGTAGAATGCGTTATTTTAGAATTTTAAATTTTGCATTACTTTTTTTTTTTTTTTTTTGTAAATTAGCGATGAAATGAGTATCGAACCAGGACCTTCTGGTCATTAGCAAGAGTCTTTTTTACTAGGCTATCCGATTAACAGCTTATTTTTGTAAAGTTTGCGTTACTTATTAGCTTTTGTAAGCATTAGCAAATGACCTCTAAATTAACAGCTTTAATAATAAATGTTAATGGAGATGAAAAATTTAAGTTTGTTTAGGGGATTATATGCGCCCACTATACACACTTACGAGGACCACTTACGCACATGACACATACTTATCTCAAATTATATTAGAATTATATTAGAATTATTAGAATTATATTAGAATTATCTTTTTTTTTTTTGGTAATAAGCGATGAATTTCATTAAAGAAATGAAAAAAAATAATAATTACAAACCTATACAACTATGGACCAGAGTCCAGCTGATGATAAAATAACCAACAAAATCTCAAATAAATTCTTAAATCCAACATGGATTAAGAGTTCGGTCCAATCCTATCATCAGTTAAAGTCTCAGGTAGAAAACCCTGGACTATAACTACTACACCTTAACTTCATTAAACCTAACACCACTACCAATTAAGCATAAACTTTCTAGCAGCCGTGAAAGTCGAAAATGGCGAGCTGCTAGTTCAGATCTTGGAGGCTGGATGGATTTAAGGAGATTAGGGGCTGAATCGAAGGTTTCCAGGTAAAAGGTTCCAAAACATACAATTTCTTTTGGAGTTCTTATATTTTCACCTTGAATCTTTCGATTCCTTTGATGCCATGTGTCCCACAAGCATATAATCCATCTCTTAAATAAATCAGGAGGAAGCTTTTTCCTGTACCTTTCAAATAGATCCTGAAAGTTGGTATAATTTGTTGTGTCTCTGCTAATGCCTAGATGAAAACACACTTCCTTTGTAAAAATGCAATTATTAAGCACATGAAGTATGTCTCCGTTTTGACTATCACAAAAGCAACACATTTCTGAAATCTGTGTTTTCCTTTTGACCAGATTTGTTGTTGTTGGTAATTTATCTCTGATTGCCCCATGTAAAAAATGTCTGATTTTCGGTGGAATTTTTAGTTGCCATAAGTTCTTGTAGAAGCTTGTATTCTGGATATTGCTTGATATATGCTGAGCTTGATTGCTTCGATTATGTCGCATGAACTCGTATGCGCCCTTAACTGTGAATTTGCCATCTTTACTCTGTGTCCACTTCGGTACATCCGAAGTACTTAGATCTGGAATTGGCATGTCTAGTATAGCCTCTGAATCTACAGTATAAAATATGCTTCTAATAAGTGAAACTTTCCATACCTCCATATCTGTGTCAATTAGATCTTTGACTCTTAACTGACTCATATCTGGATTTGTTGGTGTGATAATTTTCCTGATATCTCCCTGAACAACCCAACTGTGCTCCCAAATGGGAATTGACTCCCCATTGCCCATTATCCAACTGATGCCTTGTTTTAATGTGTCCCTTACAGATAAGATACTGCGCCAGGTGTAGCTGGGGTTAACACCAAGTTGTGCCGACCAGTAGTCTCCTGCCGGAAAATATCGAGCCTTATAGACCTTTGCCAGTGGACTTTCTGGGTTCGTGATGAGTCGCCAGGCTTGTTTACATAACAAAGCCGTGTTGAAATCCTCGGCATCTCTGAAACCCAAACCACCCATATCCTTTGGATCACAAAGTGAAGACCAAGAAGACCAATGTATTTCCCTTTTATTGTTGTCCGATCCCCACCAAAAGTTAGCTAGAATAGAATTTATTTTCGCACATGTATTTTTTGGTAGCCTAAAACATTGCATTATGTAAGTGGGGACGGACTGTAACACAGAAGTAAGAAACACCTCTTTACCTGCTTTCGATAATAGTCTTGGCTTCCAACTTGTCACCTTGGTTTTCACTCTATTAATGACAGATTGGAATACCTCTTTTTTGGAAGAGCCAATGGTGGTAGGTAGGCCAAGATAATTACCGTGCGAGGTAGCTTCCGGCATTCCTAGAATGTCGCAGATTGCATTCCTGGTAGCTTGTTCCACATTCGGGCTAAATAGGACATTGGATTTCTGGACACTCACAAGCTGTCCAGACCAATGCTCATATTTACTCAAAATATGCTTGATTATTGTTGCCTCATTTGTAGTAGCCTTCCCTAGTAATAAGGTATCATCTGCAAACATCAGATGGGACAAAGGAGTTGCTCCTGGTCCCAGAGAAATCCCTGATAAGTGACCAAGCTGAACTGCCTCATTGATTAGTGCAATCAAACCTTCTGCACAAATAATGAAGAGATAAGGTGACAAAGGTGACAAATAATGAAGAGAATTATATTAGAATTATAAAATAGCCTAAAAATAAGTATAATAGTTAACTTTTGAAGGAGGTGTTAATTTAATGACCATTCACTCACATAATACGGCAAATACACACTTAACAGCGTTATCAATTACGATGACTAAAATGCAACAGTCAACCACTTAATGAGACCATTTTGGCAACTACCTTTAGGTTGCGTCTGATATAGTGGAATGAAATGTTGTAGGAATGGAATAGACAAAGTAATGGAATAGACAAAGGAAAGGAATGAATTAATGAATTTTATTACTTTGTTTGGTATGTGAGCAGTAATGTGATTGAATTATCACACTACCCCCGATTTTTCTAATTTGATTACCTAATATGAGGTAATCATCTATTACACCCAATTTGGGGGAATGGTTATTACCTCAAATGAGGTAATTCATTTAACTAGTGAATGCAATCAAAATTCATTGTTAACTACCAAACTAAGTAATACAAACTAATTTAATCTCATTCCTTCCCATCTCATTCATTCCCGTGTACCAAACACAACCTTAATATTGTATAGTATAGACAAACTATTATACCTTGAAAATCCGGAATATGTTTTATCTTAAATATAATCAAAATTTTAAATACTTTAGGTCAATTAATATCATAAAATCTGTGACTCTTGACTATTGAAAAACAAACTACATTCAAGTGATGAATGGAATGTTATATACTCCATAATTTGTAAGGTAAAAAATCTGGTATAATTGTGTCTTTAATGTACCATAAAATTGGCAATTAATTCAAATAAGGTAATGTCACAACATGTTTAGATTTTAAGTTTTAATGATAATAAAATAAAATATACGAATCTTCTAATGATGAATGGAGTATCATATGCAAGTTATATGGTAAAAAAATCTGTAATTTATGTCTTGAATTATATGATTGAATCTGCAATTAATTGCAATAAAAGTGTCATTATACTCAATTTCGCATTTCATATTGAATTTTGAATTGAAATTAATATTGTTCAAATTTCAAACTAAATTTTTAATTTTTAATTTATTATTGTATTTCCAATTGAGACCCAAATTATTCAAATTTCATATTCAAATTTTCAGAATATAATAAAACCCATCTTTGGATTCAAATGGCAACTTCGAAATATAACAATACAGATAATATTTTCATATTTTAGTAAAAGCATTTCTCGAATCTGATGTTGAAGAAATTAAACTTTTTTGATGAAAAATACCGAAATTAAACTTTTTTGATGAAAAAGACCGACATTAGTGAATTTGAGGGATTAATTCTTATATTTTGGTGGTTATTGTAGTAATTTGATTGAGTGATTATAGGGATTTAATTTACGAGGAATGAATTTTCAAAATTGTCCATGAATTAGGAAAATCTAATTATTAGAAGGTTAGGTTCTAAGTAATATTCGTATTTTCGAGTGTTAGATACAATAGTACTTTAGCAAGTTAGTCATAATATTTTTAAACCCAAAATTGTACAATCTTAATGAATTAAGGAATATTTTTTTCGTAATTTTTTGCATAAAGCATTCTACTATATAATATGCACCTTTCATTATTCATTCTATGAAATATATTTATATTAATCTAGCATATATTTTGCCGTAATGATGAGATCTCCTACCAATCAAAATGTGAACACTAATCTTTATGGAAAGAACAACTATCAATTTGAGCTACTAGTGATACTCCCTACTATCTAGTTTATTCTCGAAAGGAAAATACGCTAGCTTAATTGAAGCATTAGTTCAGTATTAGTAAAATGCGTTTATTATTAAAATTTTGAATGTTGCAAAAGAAAATAAATTATAGGACGCTTGAAAAGATGGATATAGTATTGTATACAAACTATTATACGGTTAAAAGTATCCCCAAGATCTTTTATCTTAAATATAGTCAAATTTTTAAATACTTCAGACCAATTAATATCACAAAATTTGTAACTGTTGACTATTGAAAAACAAATTAATTTAAATAGTCCATAATTTTTGCATGGTAAAAAACTGATATAATTGTGTCTTTAATGTACCATAAAATTGGCTATTAATTCAAATAAGGTAATATCATAACATGGATAGATTTTTTTTTTTGAAAATTAGGGGAGGTGAGTTTTGAACCAGGACCTTCTGGTCACTAGTAAGAGTCATAACATGTATAGAATTTAAGTTTTTTTTTGTAAATTAGCGATGACGTGAGTATCGAACGGGGACCTTCTGATCAAACTATTTCCACTAGACTATTCGATTAACTCAAGTATAGATTTTAAGTTTTAAGTAATAAAATAAAGTAAAATGAACAAATCTTCTAGGGATGAATGGAGTATTATATGCAATTTATATGGTAAGGAAATTGTAATCATTTATGTCTTGAATTATATATTTGAATTTGCAATTAATTCTTATAAAAGTGTCGTCATAAATCATGTCAATGTTATGTATATATATCAGTATAGTCATCGGTGAGATTGTAATAACTTCATTTCTCATTTCTTCATAAATCATAATAAACAAAATACTCATTTTTATTTCCAATATGACATCTTTTGAAAAGCTTTTTGCTATTCTTATGGTTACAACCATGATTTCATTGAACACGTATTCAGCTTCTGCCCAAGTTGGAGGCCAAGCTTTCGACTTACCGGGTGCTCTCAAATGTTGGTCAGATATCAGAAAGGTACCTGGATGTGGATCGGAGATATTCAAGTTGATTCTGAGTGGTGGGGTTGGTACAATTAGCCAGCAATGTTGTGATGTTATCAACCAAATCAACTCTGACTGTTGGCCTAAGTTGTTCCCAGGAATTCCACAAGTTCCCACATTCTTTGCTAATAGTTGTGCACCCAGTCCTACTAGTTCATTTTAATTTTTATTGCTGGTCATTTACGAGAGCATGTGTGATTGTTATGTTTATTACCAATTTTAAATAAAATGGATGGATTTT
This sequence comes from Echium plantagineum, assembly GCA_003412495.2. Taxonomy (NCBI): domain Eukaryota; kingdom Viridiplantae; phylum Streptophyta; class Magnoliopsida; order Boraginales; family Boraginaceae; genus Echium; species Echium plantagineum. Next base: position 52,515 of record QFAX02000192.1, read on the forward strand.
ATGTTAAAGTTTGAATGGACTTTTTGTGTTGAATTTAGATGGTTAGCCATCACAAAGATCATTACATTATCCAAAGTCTATCAAAGCATCAACGAAGAAATCGAACTAAACCACAAATAATTCTCTTGATCGATTTTGTGGCTTTTTAGCTTAGCCATAATAATTTTCGGGATGAAATTTATTATAGTTGATAATATTATGTTTATTTATTGTTTTATATGTGAGATTTAATATTCCTCCATTCCCTTGGGTAACTATTATCACTAAAACACAATAACAACTTTGATTATTCTCTTTATGCTTCAATATATTTCTCTAATTATCGCTCTTAAATGCTTTCCAAACTTTCTCTATTAACAAACCGGAAAAAAGAGTAGAGACAAAGGAGTAGAAAGTTTATCTTTAAGCCCTTTGTTCAGCAATCCCTTTTCAAAATCCTCAAGCAAGAACAAAGATTGTGGTCCCAATGCTAACAAACATTTCCATTACTCAACCTGAGTCATTTTTACAATTCTTAATTTATTTTCACACTCTAAAATATGAATTCTAAATAATTCTCTAATTCTCTAAGTTCGAATGACTCAACATTATACATAAACCACTTCTATAAGAGGGGACCATACTTCCATGTAGAATATACGGTCTTCGTGACCCCCATCGTGATCCTAGCCTCACGATGGGTCTCACGATGAAAGGTGCAAAAATGGAACATACGGTTATCGTGACATCCTCATCGTGACACTAGTCTCACGCAGTCTCACGATGGGTCTAAAAATTATGAGCGTTGGTCGTCATCGTGAAACTCATCATGACACAGGTATCACGATTGGACTCAGGAAGAATGAATATAAGGGTTTATTAATCCGAATTTAGAAACCCTTCTTGCCAAATATTGAAAAACCCATTCTTTAAACATTCCAAAGCAAAAAGCCTTCTCAATATCATCTTGTCATTACATCTTAATTGTGAATAGATATTCCATAGCTATAATATTTTACTACTCTTAATTCATCCAAAAATGGATACTTGTATAAGAGTAACTTTTCCACAATCCATTCATTTGAATTTAAAATCCTAAGAAGAGTATTCTTGGTTCCTAGTTGATAAGTAGGAGTTGAAATCTTAGAGTTAGGTTTGGGTTTTTAGCTGGATTAGCTAGAAGTTTAGTTGAATGCTTTTATTGAATTACGGGGGTTTACCATATTAGTTATCACTTACCGAAATCCTAAGCATGGAAAGCCGAGGGTCGAGCACGTAGGGTAACCGAAGCTTGCTAAAATCATTGTGTATTTCGTTACTTGGATTATTTACTTTCCGCAATTTTGTATTTGTTGAAATTGCTTGGGTGTTAGTTGTTAGAACTTGATATATAAGATATTATTCGAAAAAGTTGTAATAACTAGGGTAATCCTTATTCACCCCCCTCTAAGGATCGTATTTGGGCTAACATATAATTCTTTTAATTACGAGACTGACTAATATATAAAAAACTTGCTCTTTATTATAGCTATGTAATCCTTTTAAGTATGGTCGTGTTAGAAAATTTGATGGGCCCGTCGATCGTTTGTAATCCATTCGAGTATGGGACTAACTATTAAAAGACGAGATCTTGTTGACGATATGTAATCACTTCGATTACGTGACTAACTAATAAAAAAACATGACATTTATTATAGCTATGTAATCCTTGTAAGCGCGGGACTAACTAATGAAAAAATAAAAATGTTATTGCCTTTTAATTAGATAAATACAATAGCTTAATAATTATAGATCTTCAACTGATAGATGGCCCGCAATAGTTTATTAATTATAGACATATGTGGAATAACTTTGTAAGAAATTGGGAAAAGAAAAAATTAAAACTAAAAAAAAATGTAATCCATTCGAATATAGTGGAAAAGGGAAAAAAATCATGTATAATGAAACCCGATTTATTAAAAAAATATAAGGAAGAATAAATTCGAAAGAAATTGGGAAAAGGAAAAAATAAAAAAAAATGTGGCGAAAAACAAATGTGAAATGCAAATCGGGTTGGAAAATTTGAGGAGAAGAAATGTTGTTGGGAATAAACATGAAACAAAATTAAATTGTCAAAAGTAAAATAATAAAAATACTAAAGGGGACGAGAACAAAAAAAAAATACAACTACTAATGTGTACCGTACAAGTGTCTGATGCAGGAACCTATCTTTGTGAAAGTACAGCTATTAATGCGTAACATACAAGAGTATAATGCAGTAAGCAGGCGTTTGTGCCTCACTCTCTCTTACGGGAGTGGACACCTGACCATACGTACAACTTATATGCGTAATGTACAAGTGCTGATGCAAAAAAATGAAAAAAGATATAAACACCAGACACGGGATCGTGTATGAACAACGCACGTGGTCCACGCATGATCCTACATTTATAAATAAATCTTACATATCCATCTTTGATTATTCATTCTATGTAATATATTTATACTAATCTAGCATATATTTTGAGGTAGTGATGAGATATCCTACCAATCAAAATATGAACATTAATCCTTATGAAAAAAATAACTATCAATTTCAGCTACTAGTGATACTCCTACTATCTAATTCATTCTTGAAAGGGAAATACGGTAGCTTAGTTGAAGCATTAGTAAGTCAGTATTAGTAGAATGCGTTACTTAGAATTTTGAATTTTTGAATATTGAAAAAGAAAATAAATTATAAGACGTTTGCAAAGATGGATGTAGAATTGTATAGAAACTATTTTACGGATAAAAAAAAATCCTGAATATCCTTTATCTTTATTATAATCAGTTTTTAAAATATTTTAGGTCAATTAATATCATAAAATCTGTAACTCTCTGACTATTGAAAAACTAATTACATTTTAGTGATGGATAGAATGTTATATACTCCATAATTTTTGTATGGTAAGAAACCTGGTATAATTGTATCTTTAATGTACCATAGAATTGGCAACTAATTTAAATAAGGTAATATCATGATATGCATAAATTTTAAGTTTTAAGTAGTAATAAGATAAAATGTACGAATTTTCTAGGGATAAAGGGAGTATTATATGCAATTTATATTGTAAAAAAATATGTACTCATTTGTATCTTGAGTTATATATTTGAATTTGCAATTAATTCTTAAAAAAGTGTCGTCATCATAAATCATGTCAATGTTGTGTATATATAAGAGTACAATCATAAGTGAAATTGTGATAAAATCATTACTCATTTGTTCATAAATCATAATAAACAAAATATTCATTTCTATTCGACATAAAGATGACATCTTTTGAAAAGCTTTTTGTTATTCTTATGGTTGCAACCATTGTTTCACTGAATACGTATTCTGCTTCCGCCCAAGTTAGAGACCAAGCTTTCGGCCTACCGCCACTAAACGGTGCTCTCAAATGTTTGTCAGATATCATAAAGGTACCTAGATGTGGATCGCAGATATTCAAGCTGATTTTGAATGGTGGAGTTGGTTCAATTAGCCAGCAATGTTGTGATGTTATCAACCAAATCAGTTCTGATTGTTGGCCTAAATTGTTCCCAGGAATTCCACAAGTTCCTATGTTCTTTGCTAATATTTGTGCACCCAGTCCTACTAGTTCATTTTAATTTTTATTGATTGTTATTTACAAGAGCACGTGTGATTGTGAGATTTATTACCAATTTTAAATAAAATGGATCGATTTTATGTTAAATTTGAGTAGACTTTTTGTGTTGAATTTTAGATAATTAACCATCACAAAGATCATTACCCAAAGTCCATAAAAGCATCAATGAAATGAAGTAATCGAAGTAAACCACAAATCATTCCTTGTTCGATTTTGAGGCTTCTTAGCCTCTCTAATCGATTTCGGGATGAAATTTAATATGATTGATAATATTGTGTTTTTATTATTGTTTTATATGAGAGATTTAATATTCTCTACATCCCCTTCGCTAACTATTATCACTAAAATACAATAACAACTTTGCTTATTCTCTTTAGGCTTAAATTTCGACAGGCCCCTGAACTTTGCTTATCTGGTCAATTTGGCCCCTGAAGTTTGAAAATAGGTCTACTTGCCCCCTGAACTATCCTAACTGGTCATTTTGGCCATTTTCACCTTAAAATGGAGGGTAAAATAGGCATACAACAATAATAGGCATTACGAGAAGACGATCGAGCTGGGCTGCACGAGAAGAAGCTCGAGTTGGTGGAGGAAGGGGGAGGTCGAGATCGGATATGGGGGGAGGGGGAGATCGGGACCTGTAAATCGATGAAGATGGAGTGGGGGTGGGGCTATTTCAGGGAGGAGTTGTGGACGATGAAGATGTAGGCAACGAGGGAAGGAAAAGGCGGTTACCGGAGATGAGGGATGGGGTTGGGGACGACGGGGGGAGGGGGATTATTCTTTTTTTTTTTTTTTAATAATTTTATTTTCTTTTAAAAGAGCCCTAATATATTTTCTTTATTAAAAGTGACCCCTAAATGTCTATATACTAAATTCTTATTTTGTCCTTCATGAAAAGTTAAAATTTGTTAATTTGCCCCTGAACAGTTAAAAAAATTGCTAAAATGACCTGTTGTGAAAGTTCAGGGGGTAAGTAGACCTATTTTCAAACTTCAGGGGCCAAATTGACCAGATGATCAAAGTTCAGGGGTATGTCGGAATTTAAGCCTTCTCTTTATGCTTCAATATCTCTCTCTCTAATTATCGCTCTTGAATGCTTTTCAAACTTTCTTTATTAACAAAACCGGCAAAAAAGTAGAGAAAAAGGGAGTAGAAACTAGAAAGTTTATCTTTAACCCTTTGTTCAGCAATCCCTTTTCACAATCCTCAAGCAAGAACAAGATTGTGGGCCCACTGCCAACAAACATTTCCATTACCCAACCTGAGTCACTTTTACACTTCTTAATTTATTTTCAGAATCTAAAATATGAATTCTAAATAATTCTTTAACTTACTTAAATAAAATATATTTAATATTTAAAATGTACCAATCATGTTTAAGACTAAAAACTCGATTTCCTATTCGTTATGATTGCGCCGGCATTATGTCGATTCACCTTATAATTACTATATCGAGTTAGATAATTACTAGTTGTATAAAGTATAGACCAAACATTTTTTAATTGAGAATGGAGAGGTAATGAGTTTACATTTTGGACTAAAAGAGTTACTTTCTTGTAAGTAACGCATCATTATTTCCTAATTTTTAGTTGAGTTGGAATGAGTCAACATTATACATAACCACTTCTATAAGAGGGGACCATACTTCCATGTAGAATATACGGTTATCGTGACCCCCATCATGACCAGGGGCGTAAGTAGGGGGGACGGGGGCGCTCGCCCCCCTAGATTTTTCGGTATCGTTTATTTTATATACGATTTTTTTGATTTTTTGTAATATATATAATAAAAAATGTTAACAAACCAAGTGTAAGTGTAGCTTAGTTGGTTAGTTCCTTCCTCCAAAGGTAGAGGTCATGGGTTCAAGCCTTGTTAGCTTCATTTTTAACAAGTTTTCGGTACTTTTAACTATTTTTTAATTTATTTTCGCCCCCCCTAATTTTTTCCCCCCAAAATTGCCCCCCCCCCTTGATTTTCATCCTGGTTTCGCCCCTGATCGTGACGATGAAATGTGCAAAAATGGAACATACGGTTATCGTGACATCCTCATCGTGACACTAGTCTCACGCAGTCTCACGATGGGTCTAAAATTATGAACGTTGGTCGTCAGCGTGAACCCATCATGACACAGGTATCACAATTGGACTCACGAAGAATGAAGAAAATCCGAACTTTGGTTCGCCCTTGTGACCCTTATCACGACACGATGGGACTCCCGGTGGGGGTTTCTATATAAAGATTTCTTAATCTGAATTTAGAAACCCTTCTTGCCAAATATTGAAAAACCCATTCTTTAAACATTCAAAGCAAAAAGCCTTCTCAATATCATCTTGTCATTACATCTTGATTGTGAATAGGTATTCCAAAGCTATAATATTGTACTACTCTTAATTTATCCAAAAAGGGATACTTTGTATAAGAGTAAATTTTCAACAATTCATTCATTTGAATTTAAAATCCTAAGAAGAGTATTCTTGGTTCCTAGTTGATAAGTAGGAGTTGAAATCTTATAGTTAGGCTTGGGTTTATAGTTGGGTTAGCTAGAAGTTTAGTTGAATGCTTTTATTGAATTACGGGGGTTGACCATATTAGTTATCACTTACCGAAATCTTAAGCATGGAAAGCCGAGGGTCGAGCACGTAGGGTAACCAAAGCTTGCTAAAGTCATTGTGTGTTTCTTTGCTTGCATTACTTACTTTCCGCAATTTTGTATTTGTTGAAATTGCTTGGGTGTTAGTTGTTAGAACTTGATATATAAGATATTATCCGAAAAGTTGTAATAACTAGGGTAATCCTTATTCACCCCCCCTCTAAGGATCGTATTTAGGCTAACATATAATTCTTTTAATTACGAGACTAACTAATATATAAAAAACGTGCTCTTTATTATAGCTATGTAATCCTTTTAAGTATGGTCGTGTTAGAAAATTTGATGGGCCCGTCGATCGTTTGTAATCCATTCGAGTACGGGACTAACTATTAAAAGACGAGATCTTGTTGACGATATGTAATCCTCTCGATTACGTGACTAACTAATGAAAAAACGTGATATTTTATTATAGCTATGTAATCCTTGTAAGCGCGGGACTAACTAATGCAAAAATAAAAATAAATTATTGTCTTTTAATTAGATAAATACAATAGCTTAATAATTATAGATCTTCAATTGATAGATGGGCCGCAATAGTTTATTAATTATAGACATATATGGAAGAATAACTTTGTAAGAAATTGGGAAAAGAAAAAACTAAAACTAAAAAAAATGTAATCCATTCGTATATAATGGAAAAGGAAAAAAATCATGTATAATGAAACCCGATTTATTAAAAAATATGTGTAAGAATAAATTCGTAATAAATTGGGAAAAGGAAAAAATAAAAAAATGTGGAGAAAAACAAATGTGAAATGCAAATCAGGTTGGAAAATTTGAGGAGAAGAAATGTTGTTGGGAAAAAAAACATGAAACAAAATTAAAGGGTCAAAAGTAAAATAACAAAATACTAAAGGGGATGAGAACAAAAAAATACAACTACTAATGTGTACCGTATAAGTGTCTGATGCAGGAACCCATCTTTGTGAAAGTACAACTATTAATGCGTAACGTATAAGAGTATAATGCAGGAAGCGGGCGTTTGTGCCCCACTCTCTCTTTTGGGAGTGGACACCTGACCATACATACAACTTATATGTGTAATGTACAAGTGCTGATGCAGAAAAATGAAAAAAAGATATAAACACCAAACACGGGATCGTGTATGAACCACACACGTGGCCCACGCGTGATCCTCCATTTATAAATAAATCTTAGATATCCATCTTTGATTATTCATTCTATGAAATATATTTATACTAATCTAGCATATATTTTGAGATAGTGATGAGATATCCTACCAATCAAAATATGAACATTAATCCTTATGGAAAAAACAACTATCAATTTCAGCTACTAGTGATACTCCTACTATCTAGCATTAGTAAGTCAGTATTAGTAGAATGCGTTACTTCAAATTTTGAATTTTGAATGTTGAAAAAGAAATAAATTATAGGACGCTGCAAAGATGGATGTAGAATTGTGAGAAAATTGCCAAAATGATCCCAGTAAATATGTGCAAGTTGCACCTTGGTCCCAGTTAATATTGGTACAAAGGTGCGTTTTGGCCCCTAATCGTTACATTTTGAACAGTAAAACGTTAGATAGGGGTAAAAATGTAAGATTTCTCATAGTTAAGAAGAGAAAACGTGAGTATTAATAATAGTGAGGCAAAAGTAAAAATAGTTACAACATAGTCCAATTCCCTTAACGTATGTGGCCACTTTTCATACTGCAAGTATTTGTAAATAAATAGGAATAATTTTTTTCCCTTTCTCTGCCAATGTATGTTGTTTGGGTTAGTAATTGATATTTTTGATAGATTGAAATCAGTCAATCCATAAATAGCTAACAATTCAAATCTATTAATGAAAAGAACACAATAAAATTCATTTCATAAATAGCCAAAGATTGGGCAACTGATCAAACTATGATGCATTTTACATAACTAAGTATAGTTTATTACAAAACATTTACAGTTTTACAAAGAAAATCATTCCTCAAATTCTATATCTATTTGAAAGAAAGATTAAAACTATATTAATGAGTTATAATACTATCTGAATGTGGAGAGTATAAGACTAAAGTTAAGTATTTATGAAGCTATGGTTCAGAGATTTGTTGTTTAGCCTCTAGCATCTTCGAATTCCTCGATCGACTTGAAAAGCTCAGAGAAATTTCCTTCACCAAATCCTCCACATCCACCCTTTTAATATAGTCATCCTTGTCGTCTTCTAACATGCACCCAATTCGTTGGATTATTTCAATAAACAACGTTGGCCTGCTCCAAGCGACATAGGAAGAAAAACAATCAGAGCAAACATAACAAACA